>JAGFMF010011675.1:575834-658230 GCA_019455555.1 Galemys pyrenaicus | reverse complement strand
TCCTTCCTTCCTTCCTTCCTTCCTTCCTTCCTTCCTTCCTTCCTTCCTTCCTTCCTTCCTTCCTTCCTTCCTTCCTTCCTTCCTTCCTTCCTTCCTTCTTTTCTTCCTTCTTCCCTCCCTCCCTCCTTCTCTCCCTCCCTCCCTCTCTCCCTCTCTCCCTCCTTCTCTCCCTTCTTCCCTCCCTCTCTCCCTCCTTCCTTTCTTTCCTTCTTTCTCTTTCTCTCTTTCATTCCTTCTTCCTTCCTTCCTTCTCTCTTCCATTTTAAAAGGACAAGTTATTAGGAAAGGAAAAAGAAAAAGAGAGGCATATGTGTCGTCACAGGTGGGCAGAAGAGCCTCAGTTTTATTAACAGCTGTGTAATATTCCATTGACTATATGCTCCAGAGTATCTCTAAAAATAATTTTATTAGTGCATCTCTCTCTGTTAAATACTAGTAAGAACAGATATGAATTTTATATTACTCATAAGTAAGTTATGTAATCTCTTATTCAAAACTGATGCAATGTCTGTGCTATAACAGACAGTAGAGAAAACAAATAAATACAATCTCAATTTTTAAATTCATATTGAGAATTTTAAAAGATCAAGTCAAAATAATTTACTGAAAACTGTAATTGATAGCAAATGACACTTAGTTTTCAAAAATGTGTGTGTGCATGTAATGAAGTCATGGTGTTTAATTTTAAATTAATATGGAAGTTTTTATTTTTTTAAAGATTTATTTATTTATGCATACAAGAGCTGGGGGACAGGCCAGAGTCATGGGAGGTGAGAGGATTCACCAGAGACAGAGCGGGGAGCAGAACAGGCAGACTGACTGAAACACACTGCCAAGGGCAGCAGCTGAGCGAGGCAAGAGAGGTCTGCTGCACCATGTGGGTCCCCTCCCTGGCTGGCGGCAGGGATCGAACTCATGCTGCAGTGCTGCAGTTTGCTTCATAGTGCGTTGCTTAACACAGTGCGCCACCAGGGAGGCCCAGTTTTGATTTTTCTGTCTTACACTTATGTTCATATTTTAAAGTAAACACATTTGAAAAATTCTCTTTAGTGCATGCTACACATACACACACACTATATTTAATATTACCATCGCAATTCTGGGTTAGCTAAGAATTTTAGCATGTTATAGCAACATGCCATTTAATAGCACGATAATTTATTCAAGTGTTGAGTAATAGGAGAGATATATTTCTAATAATGTCTTATTAATACAGTATTAGAATAAAAGTTAAGGAGAGAGAAACGTCCTAAGCGAAAAGAGATAAAAAAGAAAAAAGGAAATAAGTAATGTAAGTAAAAAATTAAAAGAAAGAAGCAGCAAGAAAAAGAAAACATTTTACAAGTGTCTATCATTTGGGATAGTTGAACAAGACTTACATAAGAGTATGAATTAAGGGCCTCCCTGGTGGCACAGCAGGTTAAGCAACACACTATGAAGCAAACCACAGCCACTGCAGCATGAGTTCGATCCCTGCCACCAGCCAGGGAGGGGACCCACATGGTGCAGCAGACCTCTCTTGCCTTGCTCAGCTGCTCCCCTCAGCAGTGTATTTCAGTCAGTCTTCCTGTCCTGTTCCCACTCTGGCCTATACCTCAGTTCATGTATCCATAAATAAATAAATCTTTAAAAAATAAAAATATATGTGCATATGTAGCAGGAGAAAGCATAAATATGTATTGTAGAAACTCATATTGCAGGAGAATTGAGATCTTCAACTAGACATATTTGTACTTATGATGTAATCACTTTGGTTTCTTCAGTTAAGGAAATTTTGGACAAATTAATAGCAAAAAATCATCTTGTAAAAGTAGTGAATCTTTGTTTTCAAAATAAGCATGTTCTTAATTCAGACAAGTTTCATAATTGATTCCACATCAAAAATTAACAAAATATATATTATTATGTTTAGAATATCTATAATCCTAATGTACTACAAATATTTTAGACAAATTGTAATGTGACGAGAAGAATACAAATTTTATGACTCTACAGGAGTCCAAAAATAGAGAATTCATTAAGAAATATGATTAAAATTTAAGTCTTTCAGACAAGTGTAAATATATATTCACAGGACAACAACACAATGAACTTCATAATTTCAGTGTATTACAGTTTAATATGTTGATATAAATTATCAAAATTAAAACCCTTAAGGAGATGTTGACTATTCAGTTTTAAAGTATTTTCTTTGCGCATACTTACTTATTTTAGTTACCTTTCCAGAGAAAATTTAATCTAATCTAAACTAAAACTTCATCTACTCACATTCTGTATGCCTTATAGTTCATTGTTTTATATTTTACTTTAAATACCCTGAAAATTATACATGTGACTACATATGAGAATATTATAATATTGTTTATGTAAAAGTAAGTGACAATTTAAACAGACCCATTCAGTGCTCGATTAGTTTCATTCTTGGTAGGTTAATTTTTTAACTTTCTTATCTTTGTTTTGATTCTACTCACACATACCCTTTCATACTTTCCAACTCCATTACCCTGATATACCATTTTCACAATCTTAATAATTAGATATCAGTTCATCCCAATTAAGGGAAAACATCTTACTCTCTTGTGTTCTAATATGTAAATTTCTGAGTATTTTGAATTCTAACATAGAATTACAAAATGTCAGATATGTACCTTAGAAATTTTTTTTTGTAATTCCCAATTTTTCCAAATGATAATTTTGTTGAAAGAAATAGAATATCTTGCTTTCAGTCATACTTCAAATAGGAAAGAACAATACCTGAATCCCTTAGGAGGGTACAGTCCTCTCAGTCCTTCTCCTACATGCCAGGTTCTTTATGTCTGCTGAATAATCTTTGTCTTTTATCTTCCTGTCTCCCTCTCCCTCTTTCACTTCCTCTCTTTCTTCATCATTCTCTCTCTCTTTAATAATAGGAAAATTCATCTTCTCTCTCTGATAATAGGGAAATGGTTTGCTTGTTCTTTCCACTTAAAACATCCATTTGTTTTCCAATTTTATCCCCTTAGGCTTTTGAGTAATATCATGCCTGCCTTAATTGACGTCATTGCCCAAAACAATATAATCACTGGAGTGAACTGAACAAATACTTTCTATTAAACAACAACACAGGTTTTGGTAGAATATTATAAGAATTTTTAGCATGCATATTAAATCTTTTCTGATGGTTTGTCATGTTGGCATGAAGCTGACCAACATATGCCATGTGACATATACTTCAAAAGGAGTTTATAGCATACAGGCTTTGGTCAGCCTATGTACAGGTTATTTAGCTGACTCCACTATAATTATAATTTTAGAATGCCCATCTGCCCCCAGATGTCATCTTTCATAGCATGTCAAAAGTGCCTGAAATAATAATAACTTGGATATTGAGTCACTTATAGAATGAGTGTGCATGTTGGAGTATGTGTGTGTAATGAGCAGAGCAAAAAAAAAAAGTAGCTGCCATTCATATATTTATATAAAATCTTTAGTTGTCATAGGAAAATAAAAAATGTTAACAAATTACACAGGATGCAAACATATGGTTTGGAGGGATATACAAAGGGAATACTTGGGAAAAAAATGAAAATTCTGGAATAAAGCTGAAAAGAAATGTTTGCTAATAGAAGGAAAATTACATGTGCTTTCTCAGTTTTGATCCTGTTTAAGTAACTATCAAAAAGGAATTTGAGTAATAGATCTTTCAATTAAGCAAATGTCTATACACTCTTACACACTGCAATTTATTACTTTTCCTTATAGAAATATAAAGAAAATGTACTTATTTCATCAGAGTTGCAGAAAAGAACAAATCTAGTACAAAATTGTATTAGATTCTAAGAGTAGATGATACATATCAGTATATATACATTTATATATATATTTTGATGGAAAGCAATATATTGATTGTTATGAAATATTTTGAAAAAAACATGTAAATTGTTCTATCTAACTTAAATGTAGGCTCAATTTCAGTTGCCAGTATCTTTGTGCAAGTTAAGTGCTGATGGCTGTAGGTGGGGCATGTGGATAGTGTGTGAATAATGACCCTTCCATATGATTGATTGTTTCAGTTCACTAAAAGTGTTTATTTACAAGTCTAAGCAGTCAGGAATCTGACACAACAGCTCCTTTCTCTTCCTGCCAAGGCCCTTAGAGCTTCACTGGGACAAGAAACATCACTTACTCTGAGAAGCTTCTTAAAAGCTATTATGAACTGTTTCTAACATACCCCACCTTTTATAAAACAATTGATATATTAGGTATAATAAATATTGAATAACCTCCCGGATTTTGGCGGTGGAAGTTGAAACTGAAAAGTTTGCTTTTTTATTATTAAATAATTTTTTAACCCTGGCACTTCCAACTCCATATAGCCGACAATGTATTTAAATCATGAGAAGAAGATGGATTTGTGCAGAATTTATGGGAGCACATGAAGTCTGATGTATATTATGCAGCATCATGTGAAAATACAGGAAAAGATTCTATGAACGAATGGTGGTAAACACTGCAAGCGTTCACATTTGATTCCAGCATTCAAAGCATTTTTTTCCTCCAGAACAAGTTTCTGCTGCAGCGACTCCCTCTAGCAGCTCCGTGAACCGAGCAAAGAGAACGGAACACTAAATACACCCTTTCCAGTAAACAAATGGCAAGGAGAAAGGAAAGTTTGGCCAAGAAGATCAAAAGGATCTGAATTTTCTTTCCTTTTTTTTTTTTTTTTTGTAGTGGTTGAATGGATTCTTTCTCTTCTCTAGTTCCCTAGTTCCCTCCCTAACCGCCTCCCACCCTCTCCGCCTAATGCTCCAGTGCCCCCTCCCTCCACCCCTTCTTCCTGCCAGAGCAGCGCCAGCAGTGATCTTTAGAGTGCACCGAACAGGCAGGCAGTCCCAGAGACGGCAAAGGCTCAAGCAAAGCCGAGAGCATCTAGTTTCTTCAGGACTCCTTGGGAATGGATCATGAAGTCCGAAGATGTCAACGTTGATCTTAAGCTTGGATTTTGTCGCTTGGATTGCCTTAGCTGACCCTAGCAGAAGCCCAGTGCAGAGAGCGGCCCGCACCTCTCAGGGAGTTGATATGCAAAATAGTTACGTCAGATGGTGGGGGCGGGGCATGCCCGGGTTGAGTGGCAGCAGCTCTTGCTTAGGGAGGAGGCGCGAGAATCAGCCTGGTTCAGTGACTGAGACAAACTGGAGGTGAGAGGAGCTGGTGCTGTCCACTGTGCTGTGGGTGCTGAACCTGGGACGCGAACGGGGCTGTTTCCTCCAGCACCTCGAGGCAACGCCCTCTCGCACCCTCTGTGCCCTGCGGGACCGCTTCACCAGCAGGACCATATCAACTTGACAAAGGAGTGTGGTGTCGGACGTGGACGAGTCCTCTGTTTGCCACCTGGGCGCCCTTTCAGGCGTGACTTTGGAGATTTCTATAGTTTTACCGAAACTATTTTCATCTTTTCCCAGCTGAGACGATCTTTTTAGTTTTTAAAATTATTATTATTATTATTGCTATTTATATGTCCACACCATTTAGGAATCTTTCTGGGAGACTTTTTTGACTGTTAAAATAAGGTAAGAAAAAGAATATTATTATGAGTGATTACAAGTGGGGGAGCAATGCAGTTTGCCATACACATATTTGAAAAGAAGTTATGAGTATTTTTATAAATTGGAATGGGACATTTAGCAATAATTGCGGTAATAATTTTAATAATTACTACTCATTTTACAAGAGCATGTATTACTTATTATGCACTGGATTTTAGAGTGAAAGTTGAGGACTGTGTGTGTGTATATCTGTGTGTGTGTGGGGGGTGAAGTAAATGTTCTCATGATACATCTTGCTTTACAAATATAAATATTTGTAGAGCAACACTTCCAGCATGGCTCAAGGTATGAGAAATATTCAGTGCAAGCCTCCAAATATGTTGGTAAATTGCATTAAATAAATCAACCAACAAGTTGTATAAAACAAATGCAATCTTAAAAAAATATTTGAATGGACTAATCTCTGCTTAATCAATATTACCTCTGGTAGCTAAAGCACAGACTGCTTTAACATTTTGGAGGGTAGCTGGTAAGGGTAGGAACGTTTACACGATGCCAGGTTCATATAGATGTGTCATGTTAGATCCAAATAAAACTTGTGAAACTCAGTCTCTGAGAATTCTACACCCCAAGGTCATGTGCATTTTCCAGTTGGGGTCTGTTTGTTCTGCTATTGACTAGTAAATGCCACCCCCTTCCTGCCCCCTAAGGTTAGAGGTGGATGTAAATGGGAAGCTCTGATTTAATAATACAGTATTAGCTTGTATTATAGTCGCTACTGCTCTTGGTAATTGAATGGAACTGGGAAGTGTGGGCTTAGAAAATGTCTCGCTATTTCAGCAATGTTTAACCTCTTGCATGCTTAACAGAGAGCTTTTCTCTACTTAGGAGATGTTCTTTCGAAGCTATGTTCCTTTTGTCAATTGGCAGTGTGTTCTGATTGTGTATGGGGAAGAATTCAGTGCGGAAAGCCACTTAACAATACTTCTCATAGTGAACAGTTATTAAATGATAGAAGTTAGCTGGTGCTATGTGTATTTCTTTTTACTATTCATTTATTTGACAGGCCTGATGGTTTTTTACTAAATAGAATCATGATCTTTTATTTATTTATATAATTTAGTGACAGGATAAATATCAATTATGGCTGGAAAATTGGAGAGTTTAGGTTACAACTAGAAGTCCTGCTTGACAAAAATCGATAAAATATAAAGCTGTTTCATAGTTAATAAGTATCACTCAGTTAACTATGAACTATGTCTGTGTTTTCTAGCAACTAAAATGGACACATTTAAGTTTAAATATTTGTGTATTTTTAGTTGGTATGAGATTTCTTCTCTAGTTGTGTTGTACTAATAAGGGTGAACTTTGGCTTTAGAGTTCATGATTTATAATAATTTTTATGGATATTTTTCCTTTTATTTATATCACTGTCCTACACATGAATGATTGCTATATGAAATGAATATTATTGCAAACACTAGGGGTCTAATATAAATCACTTTAAGCATTCCTACATTTTAGCCTATACAGATGTGTTCTGTAGAATTCCTTTGAGTCATGTGACATTATATTAAATATTGATACAAAATTTTAAGGACCTAGCTGGTATAGAAACAATAATATATGAGACACTAAGCCATGATGCTTATTCCAACCAGCCTCCTTTAAATGTAACTATAATCTTTCTATATATTTTAAAATTCTCTTTCTAAAACTAATTGTGCTAACATTGATTCTCAAACAGATTTCAAGCACAACTATGAGTTAATTTCAGTTTTCTTTATTATATTAAAGTATCAAGATATATTTTAATTATGCAACTTCCTTTTGAAAGAGGAACATATATAAATTCTATATATACCCAAACTTGTTTGAGTATCTCATTTATTTTTTTTGGATAAAATATAAACAGTTCCCTTGAACTACCAATATCTGGAACTCTTCAGATGAAGTTTAGGGCTCTCAGTTAGATGGTTATCTACTAAGGTCAAAATATGCTACTGGTAATAATGAAACTAGTCAGAGATAGAGTCAATGGGATTAAATTTAAGATACTGGAATCATTGTCTCCTGTTTTTTCTACTCATTCAGCACACATACACACATATCTCATAGGACTGTAATAATAAAAAATTGGTGACCATTATAAGCCCAACTTCAACATATTAGAGAAAATATTTAATACAAACTGATTCCTTGATAAAATCTCAACTATGAACATTATAAAAATATTCAGATGTGCTTATCATCTTTAATTCTTTGAGCCACACAGAAATGACCAAACTTTTGAGTTATAATTTGTCCATGTGAAATTCAAAGGACTATTCAATTCCAAAACACTGGAGAATCATTAAAGTATTAAATCATTTTACTATATAGATACTGCAAATATGTCTTCTTATTTCAATATTATAAATTTATGAAATTCATAAAAAATTGAATGATTTTAATCAATGTCACATGACATTCTCAAGTTGTCTTCCCTAATTAGTTCTTAATTTATTAAACTATATTGACATTAAATCTAAAAATTATACTCTGGATAAGTTTTTTTTTCTCATCAATAAGCTGAATAACTATGTGTGTTTGGTGGGATTTAAGACAAAGGTGAAACAATTTGGATTTTATATTATCTATATATTTCCTGTTTTATTTACTTATTTTACTTATATTTGTTTCCCTATAAAATAGAGATGTATAAAAAGTAATAAATGCAAAATAAGCTAAAGAGTTTGAGTGAACTGACTTTCAGAAGTAACTTTAAAATAGTATTTCAGAAATTGAGTAATAGTTTATTAAGAATTGTATTTAAATAATGAGACCATTTTTTTCATATGTAAAGCTATTTATCAATGAGACCAAATTACCTTGTATAATATGGTCTTACTAGCACTTCATATATGCCTCAAATCACCATACTAACTCAAGTATCTTGTTATTACTTAATATAATTCTGTTCTAAAGAAACTTGTGGACTAATAGGCTAGAAAAAGATACTTCCTGTTGCTAACATCACTCTGACAGTCATGTGACCAATTATCCTTTACCAAACAGACTTAATCACCTTCTGCTTTAACACCTCCAGTGTCCTTTGGGCATAATCTACTTAAGGTGAGCTGTAGGTTCCCTTGTGAAAAAATCCTAATTTTCTCATTAATTGGTCACAAAACAGCAAAACAATTGGTCCCTCTGTGCCTCAATCACCTTGGTGTTAAAAAAAAAAAAAAACAACTCTATGATTATAATGGATAACATAGTGTCTTGCAAAATTCAGGTGTCTGTGAATCTTTATGTTTTTTCTGAAAGTGGAAGAATTAAAAATTGTATAAGTTTTTATGAGTGTGTGTGTGTGTGTATTTCTCCCTCCATACACATACATTAGTGCTTTGGTGGTAACTTTTTCTGTTTTCTTACTATTCCTAGACATATAAGTTAATCCAAACTTATGATCTTATTCTCCAGTATCAATAGGTAATCAATTGGTATGAATAAGTAGCAAATGTGTTTGCTAATAGCAATGCACTGAGTCTCTTTCTTTGGAAAGATGAAAGAAACAGTCTCCCTAATCTTAAATCATCAATTCAGAGCCTGATTGACACTAGGGTCACAATTATAATGTCATTGAGAAAGGGGTGTATAACCACAGAGTACATGGTGGAATTCATCCTTTTATATGAGTAATAAAATATAAATGTATACAAACACAGTTCTGTCTCTAAAAGAGATATATCACGTTTAATTCCTACATACCTTCAAGTAATAAACCATGCACTTCTAAGAAGCAGTACCTGTATTTCCTTACACCTGAATACATGTATTCCTTCTATATTAGTGTTTCCATGTGTAGATGGTGTGAAATATAGTAAGAAGAGCAGCTTAACTCTGAACTTTCTGACTTTAAAACCAAGTAATTAATATTAATTTAATGTGACTTTTGCTATCAAATTATGTAAATCTCTAAAGCAAAGTGGTAGCTTAGTAAGTTCATTTGCATGGCAATACAGAGAATATTATTCCAACTCATAACTTGTTCATAGAATTGCTAGCAGTTCTACAGCACAATGTAAAAGATTTGAAAATCCTTTTCTCATATTGAGTTTTATTTAAATATATTCATTGTAATTGACAGTTAAGTGAAACTTACTGTGGTCATTTATTTTCTCAGTGCAAGTAGCACCAAGATAGTAATTAAAGCAAGCACATAGTAGCAATTAGAACATACAAGCATGAACTATGTTCCCTAAAGATGATGATGAAATAGAGATAAATTGCACGGTTGGACTTCTTACACCAAACACATTAGATAATGTTTTAATGACCACCAAGATCTTAGTTTTTCTAATTTCTAAAACACTAAAATAAAGGTCCTTACATGAAGGGACGAATGCTGCCATGCACTCTGTGGTTATGTGCCCTTTTTTCTAAAACACATAATAATTACTGTGACCCTGGTGTCAACTAGTCACTGAACTGCCCTACTGAGATTAAGGGGATTGTCCTATTCATTTTTCCAGAGGAAGAGAGCCAGTCTGAGTTGTTATCAGTAAACAATTTTGCAGCCTATTAATAGGTATTCTATTGATCTTTGGACTTTAGGCCATTGAGTTTGGATTGGCTTATGCAACTAGGAAGAGGAAGTAGTCCGAAAGAGATACTTTCAAAGTGCTAATATTTCTACATAAATGTTTTACTCACAGTAAACCATTTTTTATCCAGATTAGGTCATTTTAATATTTACTGAAATGTATATACGAGTTCATATTGTCTTCATTTTAGATATAATCAAGTCAAAACTCTGATCAGAGTTCTCCATCTCACCAACCCATGATCATACAACAAGGCATAGATGGATTAGGTAATCAGAAAAAGTTCATTCCTATTTCAGCTCCACCATGTACTTCTCATCCCTCTGGTTAGGTCAGTCATTCACCTCGATGTATGTTATTTAAAAGTGTACTTTTTTATGACGTTCTCTTTATGTGAATGCCTCATAGTGTATATTCCAAGTATTTTCCTTAATTATCAATCTATTGAAATTATTTCTTAACACATATTCTTTGGTGTAAATATTTTAGGATGTGCAATACCAAAGTCTTAAGGAACTTTTCTTCTGTATTTAATGTTAGAAATGCACTGTATTATTTAATCTTAAAGGCCATTCAAAACATTACCAACAGGTATTTCCCTTTTTAAAATTTGAATTTAAAATTTTAAAAATTTCAGAACAAGTTACAATAGAATAAAGTGGCTATTTCTTCCTAAACTTGAGGATTTTTTTTCTAAAAATTCCCACTGAAAACCAAATTCAAATACAAATAAATGTTAAATTTCAGTACACTTAAGTAATTGACACTGATGTTATCAACTGCTACTCTGCTACCTTTAGATTAATTAGCTGCTGACAATTCAAATAGTCTGAGATAAAATAATGAAAATAAAATTTGTAGTTTTGATGCACAATACAAATGAGGTTGTCCGGGGTAGGGTGTCGAACACCTAGAAAATATTAATTACTTTAGTCATTGTAACCATTAGTTGTTGCTCTTTGTTTCCATAGAGAATATAACGTCTGAGTTGGAGAAGAAGTGGGGATTGGTGGCAGTGGTTATTACACAGCTCCCAGGCCAGCAAGAGCGTTGCATCAGGTCCCTCATGAATCCTCATTATCCAAGTTTTGGCTTGTCCTTATTATATGAATCCCAAAGGAGGTAGAAAAGTTTATTTTCTGAAGAAAGTTTTACCCAAATATGGAAAGATTTAAAGAGATTTCCTTAAATATTTTACATGTCAGCTAACAATGTATGATAATTTGCTTTTGATATGAAGCCTGGTATAAGACTTTTTAATCTTAAAGTTCTTGCACCATGCTGCATAGTATTCATTTGAGTCACTGTTCATCATACTCTGGAGCTGTGCAGGGAATCCATGAACCCCAGAAATTACAATTATTCTCTCCTCCCAGATATCTGTTGCTGTAGTCTAGCGTTGAACTCTATTACTGGATTTACAAAGGCCTTCTAGACATCTTAACTCTTACTTTTAGGGTGAAAGACATATTAACTCTTACTTTCAGGGTAAAAGATTAAAACCCTTGATTTCATCTCACATCCCTTAGGTACTTTCCCATCCTGATTTTTCTCCCTGTCAGAGAAAAACACTCTTTTTCCAGCCACTTAGTTCTGTTAAGTTATGGACATATTAAATTTACATCATTCTTGTTATCCTCTCTGCAATGGGTTCCCCAAGTTTTGACACCTCTTGCTTCATAATGTTTCTTTATCAGATTCTCTGCTTCCCATTTTCACCTTTTGTCACTTTTAGCTTGGTCTAAACTCCCTCATATCAGTTTGAAATTTTTGGATATTCTCTGTATTGGTCTACCTGTTTCTTTTTTCGTCCAGCTACTGTATTACTACTGATAATAAAAAGGAACTGAAATTCTTGATGATTCATAAGATGGCATACAAAGTGTTAAGTATTTATATACATAATTTCATTTATATGTACTCCATATGAAATAGAGAGTGAGGTGACTGAGTTATGATGCCCACAGAGCTGAGACTCAGACCAAACTGTGTCTGAAAACAATGACATGTATTAATTGTTATGCTCTGCTGATAGAGACTTTATATTCATTTTAAATTCCTCTTCATTAAAGTAAGCTTTTAAGCTTTTAAATGTCATTGTTCAGAATTAATTAGTAGACTGTAATTTTTATTATATTAAGTTGAAATTCTCTACTTGTTTATAAAATCCTTATTACTGGCTCTATATCCTGCAAGTAATCATTCTAATTTTCAATTTTCTCATATGTACAATGCACATAGTAAAACAGAGTTGAGTCAAATTATAAAAGGCAGTGATTTCCCTCCACACACAGTGCCCTCTCTGGGCTATTCTATGTTCTATAATCCCGACCTAGACCTTACTGTACTGTATCCAAGGGTGTTTTCTCACAGCATATGAACATACTGTGTTCACATATACTTTTCACAGTCTAGATTTTGTTGTAAGAATTGTTGTAACTCTGCCACCCTGGATATCACCGAGATATCCATTCTTTTAAGGTGTGTGCATTTGTTTTCTATTGAACATTTCTTCTGTTTTCTAGCACTTAAAATTCTCACCGTTATTGGCTTAAACATCTGTTATCTCAGTTTCTGTCTCACATTACTGCATAACTAGGTTCTGCTCAGGATCTCCCAATCAGTTTCAGCCATGGCTAGGCTTTTATTTGAGTGTCAGGCTCCTCCTCCTATATCACACATTGGAAAGACTTCTTCCATTGCAGGTCAGAAAGAAAAAGAGAAATCTTCAAGACCAAAAAGAATGTCTCTGGCTCCTTAAGTTTCTGAACTTTATGCTCATTTTAAAAGGATTCACCAAATTAACTGAGATTCCTTTTAAATAATTTCTTTTTTGATATACCTAAAGTCAACTGAATTGGAACTTTAATTACAGTATAAAATATCTCCTTTTTCCTATATGATAATATGTAATCACAAATGCAATATCACATCACTTTTGTTGTATCCTATTTTTCAAAAGCAAGTTAAAGGTCCTGCTTCACACAGGTGAGGTGATTATACAAGGGAGGGCCATTGGGGTTCATGTTAGAATTCTTGCTACCGTACTATGAAATTCAAGTTTGACTTCAACCTTAGAGTCTTATTTTCACTGCCCTGGGGTGCCACTGACATTTTCTCTCTCATTCTCATCACTTAGGACCTGAACTACATAGTTGAGAATTTGGCTTTGCAGCTAGACTTTCAGTTGTCTTGGGATTTTTTTTAAATTAAATAATCTTAATCGTCTCTTAAAAGAACTGGCCTAAAATTAATTCCATGTGAAAGAACTTTGTTATTTTTAAACTTATTTCACATATCAATTAGAATTTTATTCTTAATGAAATTTGTTCATTTTTATGTTATTTCTGTTATAAAACTTTATACAGTGTTTTGTACAAGTGAAACTATAATAGAGATATACCAATGGATTTGGTTAAAGTTTTTAGATTTTAGTAATCTACCCTGTTTTCTTATTTGGTCTCTGACTATTAAAAAACACACAAAAGATTTTATATTATTTAATGCAACATGAAATGAATGTCAATGGCAATAAGAAATTTATAGTTAAAATTTATACTCTAAAGCTGGTATATAAATTGTGTGGATCATGGAATATAATAGTATGAAACAAAATGAAACAATATTTCATTTTGCTACTTGGAGAAAAATGCAAAAAAATTACTTTGAAAGGAAAATTCCACCTATTGAAAGAAGAATCACTATCTCATAATTGTGAAAAATTGCAGTCACAATTGAAAGAACATTATATTCAGAAAGATATCATGCATATGATATCATTTTGTTATTGCTTATTTGGTCTAGAATTAGATAATTGGCTTGTACTAACAATAATTATACAGAAAAAATGTCATTTTCCTTATATCTTTAATAGTATACATGTAACTAGGTAATTTTATCTGGACAAAAGTTAAATAAAATTAGTATATAAATTCAGTTTTTAATTTTCACACAAACAATATCTTTCTTAAGGTTATTAAGTCCATAATCATTATAAAGTATTTCAGTAAATATTGATTAAATACATAACTATTTGTTCAGGTACCCTTTGCTTGCTGGGTAGGAGTAGAAAGACAAAATTTCCACTCTTCTCTTTCTGTGGAAATAAGCAAACCAATAAAGCAAAGGGTAGCGTCGACCTTGGTGTGTGATTAGAAAAATAAAACAGGTATAGGATTAATAAAGGATAAAAGTGCCACCTAGTAGAGTGTTTTCTTAATTACCAACACTCTCAGTCTTTCTGAAGTAGCCATTACAAGTTTCTAATAATTTACCATACACATGTTACTATAGTCAATAATGCTTCAGTGACCTTGGAAGTATAATTATTTCCTTGATATCTGTTTTTACTTTTTTGTTGTTTTGGATAAATATCCATAAGTGGCATTGGTAGATCATGTTGCAAATTTTTAAGGAACTGTCATTCTTTATCTTTTCCATCATGAGGTCACCATTTTGCATTTCTACCAACAGGGCACACAGCTTCCAAATTCTCCACAGTTCCACTCCATCCTAGGTTCTCTCTCTCTCTCTCTCTCTCTTTCTCTCTCTCTCTCTCCTGCTTTCTCTCTCTTCCTAGCCATTATTGTAGCACATGTGAACTGATACCTCACTGTGGTTTTCATTTGCATGTCCCTTAGGTTGAGTGATGGTAAGCAACTTTTCATGTATCTGTTGGCCATTTGCATGAAATCTTCAAAAGTTTTTCTCATTGTTGAACCTCAGATTATTGGCAAAAAGCAAAGGGCTCCTATCATAAATAAAAATTAACTTTATTATGATTTTCTCATCAGTGAAAGTAATTTTCCTCTTTATTTTTCAGTACAATAAAATATGTTAGATTAATTTTTTATTATAGTGTGTATTTATTGTGCATTGTACAGTTTATTTGTGCAGAACTTCACATTCCTTAGTACAAGACTGAAGTGCTCTCAAGTTCTATGAGGCAATGACTCAGTGAGATGGTATTTATATATAAAGAGCCATTATCCTGGACACTATGGCATTATTAAGGAAAAAGAAAAGCTTAGACTGCTTTTTGGGTTTGTGCACATGCTTGAGAAACCTCAATGTTCATTAGTTATTATGTAATTATGTAATTATGGTCTTTTCCCAAAAAGTGTGACATCATGGGACCACGTAAGAAACAAGCAAAAGGAAATAATGGGGCTAAAAATACATCCACATCTTTACAAATTAATGAAATAAATAGTTGCATAATCTCTCAGTCCTTTGGCAGACTCAAAAGTTAGTGCATTTACATAAAAAGTAAGGCCTGAAAGAACTTGTACAAATTGTGCCAGTGGTTTTCTGAATTATTTCCTTTCATGAGAGTTCTTATAAAGCCATAATTAACAGAGCCTAACAATTCAAAAATAAGAGAAAAAATTCCAGCTCTTGCTTTGCATTTTAAGTCTACATATTCACAACTCATTAAAAACAGAACTTAAAAAATATAGTGTGTACAACTTTTCATTTCCTTTTAAAAATGATTCTTATTTCCCTATATTTACCAAGACCCAAGAAAAGTGAAAGACTTTCATTGAGTTCGTTTCCCTGTCTGTGCACAAATAGTACCAGTTAATTGATAATGTCTGGAGTAGAACTGTGTGCCCAGCTGTGAAAACTGCTCTCAGTGCTCACACTCGACTGGACATCTCGTTAATTATATATGTTTTGTTGAACATCTCAGTTAGGTTAACAACTCTTTCAAAATCAGTAGAGGGAGCCCAAGAAAGCATTAAGTGTATTTTGATACTGACTTTCTAATGTCACTATGCTTTCCTCAAACATTGCATGTAAGTGAAGGGAATAAAGTTTTTGAAGTATAAAATAGCCTTTTTGAGTCTTTCAATTCCTTAAATAATTGAAAAAGCTTCATCACTTCTCTCTATCCTGTTTATTACAGAAGGGAAATGGATTTGATTTGTAAATCGAACATGGAAACCCTGATCTGTGAACTGAGACCCCCCACTCTACCCTACTCTGTAGTGGCTTACATACAAGAACACACTCTGAGAGGTCAGGATTCTGTGGCATGTTTTCAGATATCAGCACAGGGTTCTTTTTTTTTTAAGGTTTATTTATTTATGCATACAAAAGCTGGGGTACAGGCCAGAGGTGTGGGGGTGGTAAGAGGATTCACCAGAGACAGAGTGGAGAACAGAACAGGCAGATTGACTGAAACACACTGCTGAGGGGAGCGGGGGTTGAAGGGGGTTGAAGCAGAAGAGGTCTGCTGTGCCATGTGGGTCATGTCCCTAGCCGGGGATCAAGCTGGTGTTACTGTGGGGGTGGGGGGAGATCAAGCTGGTGTTGCGGTGGCTGCTGGTGCTTCACAGTGCTGGGTCTTAGCCTCTTGTGCCACCAGGGAGGCCCCAGCACAGGATTCTTGATCTAGAATAGAGAACATGAAGACCTCAAGGCTGGGAGACTTCTGTACATTAATAGACTTAAATCTATGAAAGTTATAAGGATACAGCAGGCCATATCCTAAATTTTGCTGGTTAACTTTAATGTATTGGACTTAGTTCTTTTGTTCTGTCCTAGAACCTATAGCATCATCCTTCCAAACCTGTAAATACTGACACAAAGTTATAGGATGTCAATCCTCATAAACTCTTCAACCACCCTGTTGTTTTCAGTTAGTAACTTTATACCAAAAGTCATGCCCCATGTTTATATATCTTATAAATTTGGAAGTAACAACTACCTTAGAATATTTTGTTAAGGTCCTTGATCAATGATTTTTCAAAGTTTTGGTGAAAGTGTAAAATTTGTGAATTTATTATACATTTTCAAATTTGTATTTTTATTGTTTTCTGTGTTTTAGCAAGTACTAAGTATGCCCTAAGGGTCTCACTGAAATTAACATGCTGTTAGAAACTACTGTGCTTTCAACATTATTGAAGAGGAAGGAAAATTTTATTACCAATATTTTCTTACACAGTTTTACAATGATAGTATTGAGTCCTCATTTAATACTAAATTAGGAGATCCTTTCCTTGTGTTAGATCATTTTTCTATTGAAAATCTTTTGTCCACCCTTTAACTATTATAAGAGAACTTTAACTTAGTTTTACAGAATTGATGAAAAATAGATTTTCGATGAAATGATAATGGTAGCAATAGTACTACTCAAAGCTTGTTGGCAATCATTGGGTATAAGTTATTTTACAAAAGATACCATATAAGTTATTTTACAAAAGTTTTAGAAGAGCTTTTAAGGTGGACTCAAGACAGCTTGAGACTTCTGTAGAGGTTCACAAGTTTCTGTCTCTAGGGCTCAAAGACTGCAGTGCTGCTTGCCTGTATATTTAGAACTCTGTAATTTCGGTATCACATCTTTCATGTGAGATGATTTTTTTCAATCTCTCAAGTCATCTATAAAAATGTATTAGGCCCAGTATGTTTTTCTAGAAAGTACTTAGGTTTCCTAAATTCATAAATAATTCTTCAAAATGGCTTAACTCTTGAACATGCAACACCCAAAATAGGCATATTCTGATGCAGTCTTGATTATTACTTTTTAATTTAAATTTTGAATTGTTTGCAAATAGCTAAAGCAATATGAACTAGAACTTTGCCTGCTTGAGGGAGAAATAAAAAATAATTTTATTAATGTAGTTCTATCTTTTCATTTTTTGTCTTACTAAATAGTGGAATATGTGAAATTCTATTTCTGATAGAGTAAATATTTTATCTTAGACACATATCTCAATCTAATCATAATATTGAAATAATCTTACAAATTAAGTATATTGATAAGATAACACTTTTAACAGTAGTAGAATTACATTGAAACCATAGTTTTTTTTTCTTACAAATATTTAGATATATATACCATTGTAGATATAAATATAATAGATAATTTAACTGTACCTACATTGTCTTTTCAGTGAAGGGAACCACTGACATCATTTAATTCAATGATGAGAAATTGAGATTAGACTTTTTCATATTAATTGGCAATAGATTTAACCATGAATTGAACTAATTTTAATTACTTAACACAACCATACTTCAGTGCATAATCTTGACTAGTGTATAATTTAGCCACTTCATTTTCGGTGTTGTTGCTGTAGTAGTTCTGTGTTCTAGAATTCTGTAGGTGAAGAACTATAATCTCATGACAGACGATAATAACAAATGGTATTGCTTTTAACTTTGCTATATTTTCCCTGGGTATAGCAATATCAAATATTTCTTTATATATGTGTAGCATATGTGTAACATACATACTTGTTTGTTAAAGTATATAAATATCTGTTACATATATAAATATATATGTATCATTTATATGTATTATTTTCAGACTTTCATTAAATGGTACTTCTCCAGAGTTTATCTTTTGTGCTCGTTATAGCACTTAGAATTTACTTAAAATTATAAAAGATATATTCAGGTGTAAGATGGATTCGTAACTTATTCCTTTTGAAAATGTAAATTAATTATGCCTGATTCATAAAACTTAAGTATGGTAATGAAATACATGACCTTTATGAAGTTCCATATCATTTTCGAGCTTGATTGTAGGATACTTTTACAGGTTTGACATGATTGTATTTTTGGAGTGATGATCTACATATCTGATAATATTTTAATGATGGGATATTTTATAACTAATTATTTTTATCCTGAAATATATTCTATTTTACAGTGTATACTTGATATATGTGTACTGAATTTTTTTAATCAGTCAGAATTTTTACATTCATTAAATAAGAAGATAATTACATTTTCAATAGATTATTATGTTGGTATATTAAAAGTTGAGAATCCACTAAAATCATATACATATACCAGATATTACATTTGAAAGGCATAAAAGGAAATTAGGGTAAAAATAGTTACAACACCAAAAAATACAAATATCATATTTTATTTCACTTTTTAAATTGTGTTTTAAGAATATTTTTTTAAAGATTAATTGGAAATTTGAAGGAAGAATTAGTCCATTATTGTAGAATAGTCTATTTTGTTCATAAACTTATCTAATAAGTTATACAATAAGATAATAGAATTATCTTATTGATCATAGTATTTATATGATCAAATTTTAAAAAAATATATATATTTATGCATACAAGAGGTGGGGTACAGGCCAGAGTCATGGGAGGTGAGAGGAGTCACCAGAGATAGAGTGGGAAGCAGAACAGGCAGGTCGACTGAAATACATGGCTGAGGGGAACAGGGGGTGAGGAAGGAGAGGTCTGCTGCACCATGTATGTCCCTTCCCTGGCCAGGGATGCTTCACAGTGTGGTGCTCAACCCACAGCGCCACCAGGGAGGCGCTGTAATCAAAATTTTAAAGCAGCCTTGTTCTTCTTGATATTTACAAACTCATCATGAAGCAACATTACTTCGGAAGAGTTGTCACCCTCTAGAGCTGAAAAGGTTGTTTAAAAAATTGAGTTGGATTTCATACTAACCACACACTGTGAATGCTTGTATGCAACATAGCATGGAATGGAATGCAACTCAAATAGTAACCTAGAAATGAATTTCTGTTTGAAATCATCTTATGGGAGAAAAGTTCAAATTAAGTTCTCTTAGTGCATTAAAATGCAAATATAAGAAGGCAATAACACAAATGGAAATTCTTCCCAAA
Organism: Galemys pyrenaicus; assembly: GCA_019455555.1. Lineage (NCBI taxonomy): Eukaryota > Metazoa > Chordata > Mammalia > Eulipotyphla > Talpidae > Galemys > Galemys pyrenaicus. The sequence continues at coordinate 638,506 of JAGFMF010011675.1, read as the reverse complement.
TAATTAACTTATAGCTATATAAATCATTGATGTGTATTTCTGAATTTTGTTCTTTTTGCACATGCTTGAAAGTTCATTAACTGTACCACATGAGAATATGTTTTGTTTATCTGACACAGAACTGTCACTAGGCTACTCTTTCCCCCATGAGGTGGAAGGAGGCCTTCACTGTTCTTCATTGATTTCACAACACTTGAACTAAAGCTTTCAATTTCCAGCAGGTTTTGTTTAAACCTAATTATGGAAAGTCTGAAATTGGGGAATTGTCCTGGGAGTTTTAGTGTCTTAAATTTTACTGAAAACAATTTTGTCTCTAAAACTTGCGATATGCTGTGAACAGGAATGTTTATACTCTAATTGTGCGATCTTAGGAGAAAACAAAAAGCAAAAGCATGCTTCTCCGTGTGTGTGTGTGTGAGAAATCAGATAGGATGCCACATTAGCTTTGGCATTTCAGATTCTAAATCTTAGTCTTCTAAACTGCATGTGATTATTTAAAGATCCAAGTTCTGGAAAAGTGCAACTTATAGCAATATGGAACCCAAGAACTATTGCAGTAAAGGCAGAAAGATGGAAACAAAAAAAGTAATATGCTTTAGACATTTAAATAGTAATGATAGTAAATTATGTATGTAATTACCAAGGAACATGAATTATGTTGATCATTAGACTTAAATAAAATTGTCATGTATATACATTTTGCTGTTGAAAAAAATTTCCTCTGTTCTTAGAATATGTAAGGATCACTGTTTTATACAAATTTATAATTAAAATATTATATCAAGAAAAATACAATTGAATTAAATTTAGAAAGCATGTGAAAATTCCTTATAAATTAAGCTGTAATCAATAAATTTTAATATAATACTACATGATATTATGATATATCTCATACTGGAAACAAATGATCAAATTAAATATAAATTACAGATGGAAACTTATGATAAGCAGTGTGTATATTATTTGGTCTAATTTTCTAGTGTCTATTAAATATCAGAAAGTTTTTTTTCAGAACATAATCTATTTCAAAAATTTCCAACACGAAGCACGACATTTGCAATTTGAAATGTAATAGCTGAGAAGTATTTCAAGGATGAAGTAGTTGATTTTCTCATTTAGAACCAGAAAATTAATAGTTATGATTTGAAAACTTTATATTTTTCACAGCCAAGTATTGAGTATTATATATACTTTATATTCTAGTCGTAAAATAGCCTTGTACAATAAAATAGCATCAATGAAAACTATAATAGCATTCAAATTATTTGACTGAAGTCACACTGCTAATAATTGACAGAAGTCAAAATAAAGTTCATACAGGTATACGTATTATAAGTAAAATGCTTCTTCTTTTACCTACTTTTCAAAAACATTGATATATATCAAATATTGTGACACATCTTACCTTAAATACTCAAGGACATTACTGTAAGGATTTTCCCCTCTCTTTCTGCATTGTCAGTTTTTTCTATTTGCCTTGATTATTTTTCATCCACATAAAGTTTTTCTATTTCTCTCCATATTTACACCTAACAAAAACATCAGACTCTTTTGACTTTGATTTTTACCTGGCTATCTCTTTCATTCCTCTTCTTTGTTTTAGGGTAAATTTCCTTGTGAAACAATTTCTACTCACACTCACATTTCTGTCATCAAATATCCTCTCTTGAATCTATATTACCAATCCCTGAAATTCCTTTTGAGGTCAGCACTGAGTAAACACATCACTCAGTCTTTAGTTCTCAGGTGATTTGCTATTAAACATTTTCTCCCTTTGTCTATTTCCACACCTAGACCTTCTTCGGTATATCTCAAATGTCTTGGCTCTTTTTCTTTTCATGCACAATTTAAAATCATCAAGTTCTATAAAGAACGCCTTTTGGATTTTTATTGGAATTGAATTGTTCTGTAACTCTGTTTGATACTTTTGATATATTTATGATAGAAATCTCTTCTCCAAAGTATGAAGTCCTCATTTATTTAAGATTATGTAATATAATATTTACATTTATTCTATTATGGGTTTTAATAGTTTATCAACACTCTCAATGTTCATTAAATAAATAGATTTTTCTAGCTCAATGTTATGGCTAAAAGAACTGCAATTGTGTGTTTCATGTCACTGTTTTAGTGTGACTTATTTAGGCTAATTACAGTGCATTCATCTGTATAGGTAATCACATCATTAAAAATAAACAGTTTTGGTTAGACTATATTTAATAATAGACTTTATTTTTAATTTCTAACTGCTCTAAAGTTTCAGTATGACACTAAATAGAATTGATAATTACAAGCATATTTTGCTACTCATTAAAGATTATTTCATTAAATGTAACGCTTATATTTTTTCTTTACATCTTAAAATATAGCCTTTAGATCCTGTGTTGTGCTCTATTTAAGAATCTTCACAGTATATTAACTTTTATAATTTTAGAAATATATTTAATATATTTAAATTCACTTTTATCAAGTGAATTATATTTCTTTTCAGTGTCCTTGTTTTTAGTCTACAAATGTGGTAAATTAAAATAAGTACTAATCAGATCAATTAATTCATCTCATTATCTACTTGAAGTTTCTGTGACTGAAGTGTCTTTCCATCACACTGTGATTTCTCAAAAAATTACTTAATATTCAGATTAGAGTTGTGTTTCTGAATTACATATATCATATTATAGTTAAAGATTTCTGTTATGTTCATATTTATGTCTATTGTGTGTGTGCTACATTCTTATGGTTTCTGTTTCATAATGCTGCTCCCAGCTTTTCAAAAATTTTAGTTAAATTTTGAAAGTTTGTAATTTTGCCTGAGGTCTCATACTATCCTTTCCCGTCAACCTTGTGAACTGGAACACAGAATCAGTCTGTGTGACTAGGATACTGTAGCCATCAAAACTCATTGGCATTATCCCTAAATGTACTTTTCATCCTTCTTGAAATTTTATGTTGATTGATTTTACTTGGTAAACTAATATGTTAATTTATGATGCTAGCTAATACATTATTTTTCCATCATAGCATACTAATTTTATCTAATTTCAATGATTAACTCTTCTAGATATCAAAATAATTTTTAAGCCGTTAAACCATTGGTGGACATGCTAAACTTCCAAAATGTTATTTGTTCAAGCTGATTATTTAAAAAAAATTGTAAACCATGAGGGTCACTATTGCCAAAGAAAGGCATTTTACTCAATTCATCAGTTAACAAGCTTCTGTTTCAACAAGTTCTATTTCTGAACTAGAAATTGGAGCAAATCATGCAAAGAATAAGCCTCCTACAAAGAGATTCTAATGTACTGAGGAGACAAATGTCAGACGTGGTTCTAGATGTGAAGAAAGGTTCATATATGGGATCAGAAGCGATTTTGTTTGTGTCTAGCTGTGATTTCTTGTTCCTGAATCAGATGTTATACTCTCACCGTAGTTCCTGTTAACATACATGCCAGTGCAGGGGTCACTAGGCAATCATCAGAGTTAAAATGGTGGACTTTGCTAGCCTGTGACCTAGATAATGCTGAACAGAAAATAAGAATTTGAGAAAATTAAAAATGCATTTTAAAATTTGGAGGCATATGTTTTAATTATTTATGACTTAGAAAGTTTTTTACTAGCTTTTATTTTTGTGTTGAGAGGATTATGGTAATGACTGTAGATTTATAGTCAATATAGGAAAATAGGTAAGAAAAAATATGATTTAAACTTATTTTCTTCATTGTTTAGTGTCTGAATTTTTTTTTTTTTTTATTTTACTTAGTACCTACTCTGTGTGTGTGGGTGTGAGTAGTTACAATTTAAGCAAAATTTGTTCCAAAATTTAGTCACAAGTCTGTTTAGCCTTTATTATGTCTTATGTTCTTCTCATGATGAACAAAAATTGCTGTTAAAAGTATTTAAGATGCTGCATACTACACTTTCCTCTTGTAATTTTCAGTGCACATAATCATATTGTTGTCACTGACAAGTCTTTCATAAAATGATTCTTTATACCATCTTACCTAATATTTTTTAACCATCTATTTCATTTTTATTAAGGATTCATTTATTTATGCATACAAGAAGTGGGATACAGGCCAGAGGTGTGAGGGTTGAGAGGATCCACCAGAGACAGAGTGGGGAACAGAACAGGTATATTGACTGAAATACACTACTGAGGGGAGCAGCGGCCGAGGCAGGAGAGGTCTGCCATGCTTTCACACTCTATTTCATTCTTAAATTAATGTAAGGGATACGTCTCTAGTATTTTGCAGAATACAATTTGGAAAATATGGTCTTTGGTTAAAAAATGTATAATTTTGCAATAACCCTATCAAATGGTTTGCTTCTGTAAAGTCTGTATTGACTGGCTCCGTCAGTTGCCTTGTAGCCTTTGTCTAACTGACATCAATTGCATCTACTGTTGTGAAGTTCTGTTTATTTTTCTTGATTATTTCTCTAACCAACTTCTCTCAATCCTAACCCTTTGGGAAATAAACAAAACAAAACAAAACTTAAATCTAGACTCCTCCAGCTGTAGAGATGTAAACATAAATTTTACAAATTCAGTAAATAATTTGGTTTGCTAAAACAGTTATCTCAAAGTACTCACCATCAATTTGCTATCCCTCAAGATTGTTTTCAATCCCTCTCTTACCTACAACTGGCATGTCATCATGTTTCAAAGCCAAGTCCCTTTCAGTTTGGTATTTCTAAATATCTCATGGAGATATATTCTGACTGTTCATAGAAAAAAACGTAGATTTTCACTTAGGTCATGTTTATGATACCTGTGTATGAAAGTGGGAAACTAGTGTAAGCAATCACATTTATGAATATGGGAAATACAAGATCTCTGATAAATTTTGTTTTAGAAAAGTTAACTACCCCATGATAATTGTAGTCACAAGAGTACATGGAGGACCAAGTAGACTATGAAAATTGAAAATCTAGAAGTGAAAGTAATTTGAACATTGAAAGTATAGAGAGGGGAACAAGAAAAAATGACTGATGAAATTTCCAGATGGAAATAAAAAGGAGGTATTGTTCAGTACTAGCACTGAACTACAAAGATACATATGACAGGAATGATTACTGGGACCTGTGAAGTTGAGATATTAAATGATCCCCAGTTATCAAGGGAAAGTCAAGGTAGATATAAGAGTACTTAGGGGTTTTGACTAAATTTAACAAAAATAACATATTACACTCAGTGGAAAAAAATAGAAGCATTTTGTTGAGCGGAAGGGAAGATGCTATATTAAAATGGGTTCAATTGCAAGACATTAGATTATATGCATAAAGAAAACACTGAATTAGAACAAAGTATTAAGAACAATTGATTAGGGGCTATGGAATTATAGGCAAAGTTTATTGTATTTTTGTCATATAATTTTATAATTGTCTACAATTAGCAACATCCTTTTATAATAAAAATGTAGAAAGAGAAAATAAAATATTCTGTTGTAATGATAAAATCATTAACTACATTTTTAATATAAGTGAAATGGAGGTATAACATCCATCTGAATAATAATATGCTAAACAAAAATAGCTTAATATGATGATTCAAACAAATGATAATGATGACAAAACCTGAGTAAACACACTTTGAGGACTTCATTATTCTGATTGGTTCCATAATGATCTAATTAAGTAGTTAATTGCCAAAACCCAACTTATACTATGCTGACAACACACATACACCAAAAAACTCGAGCTGCTGGAGCTGCTAGAAGTTTTTTAAAAGTGGTGGAAAGCAATGCATTAATTTATGTAGCTACTAAGTTGGCACATGCTAATGCTTTCAAAATGTTGAATAGCTTCAATTCCCACCAGTTTAGCAACTGACATGATTATGTACGTGTATCCTCTAGGAAATTGAGGAAACGGTAATAACAAGCCCAGTTAACAAGAGAAGAAAAGGACTGCCTGGCTGACTGTCTAAGTTGCCTATGTTAGCACTGATTATAAACATCAGTGGTGGTAAACACAGCCATTCCATGAGATTGAGCCGTGAACATTTATGGGAAAATTAGATCAGTACTCATCATTCTATTCTATTAAAATAACTCCTTTGAGGCCTTCGTAGGAAAATACCTCTGTTGTTTTCTAATCTCTCAAGCATATGAGAGGGGTGCTGATATTACATTATCCAGCAGCTAAATGAGAAAGGGTTAATTTTTTAATGTCTTTTAATGCTATTATTGTATTGTTTAAAATATACCTTGAAAACCAATTAGCTTCTGGTTTTTGTCTATCATATAATTTTCATAAACAAATTTGAAACATTTAAAAAATATTCTCATGTGGTATCCCATGTCATTTAATAGAAAAGAGGATGTAATTGCTAGTCTAAAACCTATCAACCAATTATGGATTAAAAAGTATACCTTACAGGCTGCAAAACTTCAGGGCAATATAATCATATATTTTAAAATGGGTTATTTTGCATCACTGACTAATTCCCCTGGCTAAAATCATTTTCCCCCAGCAAACTTTCATCTAGCCTACATAGCCTAGGATGCCATCATGCTTGAAATTTCCAGGGATATACTTAGTCCTCAACATTTTACAGTGCAAAGGCCTAGCAGAAGATGGGAGAGAAAATGAACTGTATATAGGGGAGAAGGAGGACAATAGATGTTGTGGGTTAGATGTTAGAGCTTCGGGCTCTAAGAAACCATTGGAGATCATCCAATGTGGGTGCCATTATCGTCAGAGAAATAGCACAAGAATTTCAGTGACTTTTTTTTACAAAATGTGGCTTAAAGTTGGGGTCAATTATAAGATTCCCAGCTCTTGGGATTAGTTATTTTTCCAATGGATGTCAGTACACCCATCTCTTGGAGAGAAGCAAAAATGTCAGAGAAATACCGGTAGCTATGGGCACTTAAATAAGCTATGTCCTGACAGAGAAGGGTTAGAACTGCACAGTGTGATCTTTGTCTTTTATATCCCAAAGCAATTTACTCAAAGTTACTAAATAGCATAAGAAATGAAGCATCTCTTTTAGGCACCAATTATCATAAGTTGAGGGAGAATAATAATTTTGAGGGAACTGCCTATGACAGAGCTTTTTATCTCCACTTTTCAATATGTTTCATATCCACACTAGGCATCCCACTAGCTAATAACTATCTTTATTGGAAAGAAGGGCTGTATTATACGCTGTCCAAATGTTAACATTTTTACATTAATATAAAATATTACACAGGCTGTCTGAAAAAGGAGAAGATGGAGAAGAGAATAAGGAAAAAGCAGAGGAAACACATAGGGAGTAAAAGACAAAGTCATCAGTAAACAGTAGGTATATGTCTACTTATTCAGTAACTTGGGCACAAATAATTTGAATAGGAAACACAGAGCTGAGATTCAAGACAATATTTGCTAGTGTGACCTTTAATAAACTTCTGTTCTTTGCTTCAGTTACTCAATTGCCTGCTGCAGACCAGAACTTCATTCTTCCCTTACTTACTTGCTTGTAAGAATCACAAATAGTTAAAAATCCAAATACATGTAAAATTACTCAGGTTAAGTTCAACATTCCAAGCTCCTGAACAACTCTTAGAATTATATTACTACTATGTCTCTGCTACACATTTAAATAGTTTTGCTCTATTTCTAGTAGTTAAGCAAAGTATATTATTAATTAGTTACAATCACTTGGTAACATGCAGTATTTCAGACTGGGGATCAGATAGCTTCCTCTTCTAGGAAATAAGATAGGTCTAGTTCCTTCCAGAAAGCAGATGGCAAAATTACAATATAAATACTTGCAATTTTCTTGATTGCAACTTCTTCCCACTTCTAAAGATGATTTCCCATCTCACCTATAGCAAAGACTCCTTATTACTAAATGTTGAGGAACAAATTGCAGGGTAGGTATTTTTTAATGTCACTGCCAATTCATCACAGGTTGGTAAGTTTTGAATTTTTAAATTGTAAAGTGTGCTATTCTTTGTCTCTTAGAGGGCACTGTAGTTGCAACATTTTTTTTTCCTAGTCCCATAAATGAGAAAAGTTATATAATTCTGCCTGCCTATGTTTGGATTAAGAACAAAACTGATGTTCAGATACTGAAATCCCATACTCAGTTTCATCAATTCAAGAAAATAATCACCCATAATTATTCTGTTCTACCTTGAGGTACAAGGTATTCACATGCTTTAAGGTTTATCTGTTTCTTACTCAAGTATAACAGATAGCATACTATAGTAGTTCACAAGAATGTGCTGGCTCCAGTGGTTTTATAGTCAGTCACCTATGCTATATCTTTAAAATGTAGACAATTGGACCTAGAATAAAACTATCCTTGGACCTGAGAACATTTAACAAGAGTTCTGTGTCCCACATTTTGGCCACCCAAATCCACTAATTATATGCATAAAATAAGATCTGAAGGCCTTAGATTGCAGGGAAAGGGGGTGCACAGCCTAGCTATTCAGTGGAGTAAAAACTGACTGCAATGTCAGTCCAAAATCCTCTGGACATTCCCATTGTGCCTGAAGTTTGACTTTCATTCTGATGCTGCTTGTGTCCTTCCCGCTCAGGGAGGCTTTTCTCAGTGAGATGTCCCTTCTGTAGTAGGTACTCTCCAATTCTGTGGCATAATTTTATATCATTGTGACATTTGATTACTATAATCTCTGTGAAGAGAGTTGAATCGTTTAGCCACATCCTCCTGAGAACCAGAGAACATCTTTTGGAACGTGACTTCAATGTGAATGATGCCACCAGATGGCCAGTTTCACAGAAGATCAATGAACTTGTCTTTAAGTGGCCAAAGGGTCCCCACATTCTAAAATTTAGTTGTTTTTCATATTAAATGATCGTGACCTTGTTATAACCACCATCCATATTTTTTCACTGTGTGAGCTCAAACAAATACTGTAGTGGATTCATTTATTTAGTATAAAATATTCATAGAGCTTTATTAGCCCACAAATAATAGAACATTCTACTGTTTCTGCAATGAGAAATCATATCCCATGGTCATTCAAATTACACAGAATGGGTTTCTAATTCTTTTTAATTTCAGGGACAATAGAGTGATGTGTCTGTGCTTACTTAAGTACATGTTTAAGTCTTCCAATGGGGTTATATTATGGTTAACACAGCAGACAATGAATGGTGTGTCATCTCATTGGATCATTGTATTTAAAGTGGACATAATACAAGTTTTATTGTGAGTCAAGTGATACTTTTACATAGGCCATAAGTTGTAAAGCTTTAAAATGTGATTCTCTAGGATAATAAATATTAAAAAGTCATTTTATTTCCCATTTAATATTATTCCTATATCTAATGAGCAATGTGGCTTCAAGGTAGCACCATTAGGACTATGATACTCATATATTAATAAGGATCAATATATATGTCTAAGGGAATAGATCATGTAAATAAGCATGTTAATATGAAATATGTTAATAAGGAATATGTCAATGTTTAATAACCTACTAGTAGTGAATGCTATCTATATAATATGGAAAATTTAACAGGGTGAACATTGGAAAAGTATGTAGTCAGTACCTATATACATTTGATAATTAGTTAGAATTTCTTGTGATATATTAGTCATGGAATGTTTTCATTTCTTGATAGATTAAAATAATCTTAATCCTTTTTTCCGTGTGTTACTCTTGCGTAAATCATTGCACATTAGTTTGAGTTGGTTTTCTTTCCCATAACATTAAATTGAATTATTCATGTAATCTACTTAACATAAATTCTTCAATAAGTTAATCACTTAGCAATGTTTACAATTGTTATTATGCTGTTCTAACTCTATAGACTTTGACCTATCTAGTATGACATTTTCTATAGATCTGTTTGAGCTAATCAGCTTACCTAAATAAACACAATAAGTAGAAAGAAAAAGATCATATTCACTTGGAACTTTTTTTATTTTTCACTTAATGTAGATTATCAGTAATTTGAGAAAAAAACAACAGTTGTAAGGTAATAAACGTCTGCTAACATGCCATGCATATTTAGTCATGTGCTTTCTTAATAAGTTACATAGTAACTGCTTACAATGTTCAGGCTTGATTGAGCTTGTTTTAAAAGACTACAATTTTCAGACCTATCAACCTATTTATTATGTACTTGATGAGGGGTGAATTTATAGGGATAATGAAATACTTTATATATGTTATACAAAACTTATGGATCTGAGAATAATCCTCCTTCCTAAAATGACTGAAACAGAATACAAAGTGAACGTTTTTCGAAGATCAAACACAGATGATTTTTCCCTAAACTCTTTGTCAGGTGCTCAGGGATAGTGGAATACAATCGTTTTACAAGACCTTCAGTTTGTTGCTGAAAATGACAGGGTGATTTTAGAAAATGAAATATGTTCAGTGCCTGTGTGGACTTTATCCCTCTAGGTTCTGTGGAATTCTATTGTTCGTATTTGTAATCTCACTGTATTGTCTTCCTAAAATGTATTTGTAGTGCTAGTATGTTGCCTCTTTAAAAAGGATACATTTAAAATCTTGTGGTAAGTCTAAATAGTATTGATGGTTTTGCTTGAATAAGCTCTTTCTTTTCTTTTCACATAGCAGATATATATCTGAGTACTTTTTTCGGTCTTTAAAGTTTGGAATATTGTGTTTTACTATTTACATCTAGCATTTATACTAGATATTCATATAAAATGTTTTTTTAAATTTATATTATATTATTGTTTGATTCAAGTATAATAGGGTTTATTTCTTCTTGTTTTATATTTTTTTTTCAACATGGAACTGAGTTGTCCTCTTGAATTCACACAATATAATTGATGACAATTTTGAGAGCTTTCATAACTGCACAATATTAAGACTTTTCTCTGGGGCAGGTTAGAATCAATGTTTTCTTAATATTTGTGTGTTTGCTGATTATTGTGCTTTAATTCAGAATTAGTTACGTGATATAAATCTACGTCCAAAGATTTTTCACTAATTTTTATAACAAATATGAACATTTGTTGAGATTTATTTGAAATATTATATTCCAGCTGAGTTCTCTGGGAGATGCTTTCTTAAAACTTAAAATATAAATGATAAGACGTTAACACTACAATATCCAAAGGGTAATACTTAATGTAAAATGTGGTTTTAAAGAAAGTAAATGAGTTATTTAAACATGAGAGTAGATAAAGTCATGAGCCAGGGGTTATTAAAGCTGAGTTTACTTACCTTGGGGATAACATATGCCAAAATAAGGCTAATTCATATATGAGTTCATTTTTACAATGAGAAAAAATTGTAAATTACAAACATTGTTACGGAAATGTGTATACTAAATCGCCAAAAACATTGTTAGATCAGGAAATGAAAATACCAGTAGCTTTATCTACATGAGTGGCACTATTCCTTATCCGTCTTTTTCATTCTAGCTTATTTTGCTTAAAATAATCTCCTACAGTGCCAATGAGATTGTTGTGAAAGGCAAGAGTTCATCTTTTTTTTTTTTTTTTTTTTTTTTTTAGTATTTATTTATGCATACAAGAGCTGGGGTATAGGTAGGCCAGACTCGCGGGAGATGAGAGGATTCACCAGAGACTGAGCGGGGAGCAGAACACGCAGACTGACTGAAACACACTGCTGAGGGGAACAGAGGGCGAGTCAGGAGAGGTCTGCTACGCCACGTGGGTCCCCTCCTCTGGCCGGCGGCAGGGATCGATCTCGTGGTGTAGTGGCTGGGGTTTGCTTCATAGTGCGTTGCTTGACTCGCTGCGCCACCAGGGAGGCCCAAGAGCTCATCTTTTTTTAAACTGAATAGTAGTTCATTATCCATAGAGAGCATATATTCTTACACACAAAGACAATTCTTTTACTGTCCTTCTATGTCCATTCTGGAAACTCCTACATGGGGTGATCCTCATACCACATCATACTCCATTGATCTGTCATTGGGCTCTTAAGTTGTTTCCATAACTTGGCTTATTGAAATAGTGCATAATTAATATAAAAGGCATATATCCCTTCTCACTAGTGATTTTGTATTCTTCAGATAGATGTCTAGGAGTGGAATTGGTGGTTCATATGGTAGATCTATTTTTAAGATTTCAGAAAACTCTGTACTATTTTCATATACTAAATGAACTAGTCTACATCTCTACCAGCATTATCCGAGGGTTTCTTTGATCCCATACCCTCACCAAAATTTGTTGTTTATGGTCTTTTTGATATAGACCATTCTCACATGTGTGAGATGGTACTTCTTGATTTCTTGGCTTTGAATAGCTTTTCTCTGATGATAAAAGATAAGCAATTTTTCAAATGCCTGTGGCCATCTGTATGTCTTCTTTGGAGAAGTGTCTATTGAGCTTTTTCCCCACTTTTGACTGAGTTCTTTCTTTTCTGTTTTTTTTTTTTTTCATTACATGAATTTTTGTAGATCTTGGATATTAGCCTCTCTTAGATGTATAATGTGTGACTATTTTCCATCCTTCAGTAGATTGTCTTTTCATTTATTGATAATTTCTTTGACCACACAGGAGCTTCATAGGTTGATGTAGTCCCATTTGTTTACAAGTGCTCTTTTTCCTTGCTTTTGGAGACAAATCCCTAAAGCCAATGTCCTAGAGTATTTTGCCTGTCTTTTCTTCTATGTATTTTATAGCTTCAGGTCTTATATTTAAGTCTTTAATTAGTTTTGAGTTACTTTTTGTATATGGTATGAGATAGTGATCTAGTCTTTATTTTTTTTAAGTCTATTTTAGTGTAATTTAGTCCATTGGTTTGGCTTATGTCTTTGCACTTATTTAATGCTATATTTTGGATGAACACAATGTTTTCTTTTTGATGAAGTCCAATTTAACCATTAGAAAATGATTAATGCCTTTTTGTACTAAGAATGTCTGCCTACTGCAAGATTATGAATATATCCCCTCCCTGTGTTTTCTTCCAGAATGTTTATCATTTTAGATGCTATGTTTGCATCAATGATGTATATCAAATAGATTTCTGTGTATAATGTGAAGAAGGGGGCAAAGTTTATTTTTCACCTGTTTATCGAATGGGTCTAGTATGATTTGTTGAGGAAGTTTTCCTTTCCCAAAGTGATTTCCTTGGCACTTTTGATGAAATCAGTTGATTATATATACCTGAGCTTATAGCTTATGTCCAGATTTTCTCTTTTATTCCATTGATCTGCCCTTGTTCATTTCAAAAATAAATATTGTTTACTATGTCACTGACATCTCAAAATCACAGAGCATGAGTTTATGATTCCTTTTAAATATAAAATACTGATTTTCCTTGTTTGACAAGATTTAATTGCTACTGGCATCAAACTAAACTTGGCATATTATTTATAGTAGTAGTTTGTTAAAATCAGTACAACTATGTGGTTGTTTAATTTTATAAATTTGTGAAATTCTCCTTGGTACATCATTTGAATTGATTTTAGATTTGTAGATTCAATAAATTTGTGATTTGCAAATATTATTATAATTTTATGCATAAAAGCACTTTGACTGGTATATGAATTGAATGATATGTCAAGTCTTGTTCAATATTTATAAAAGATCCCATTCAGCATGGCCTTTCTTATGTTCTGCCTCAGATTTTCATAGAAAGCCATGTTATACTATGTGTGTTTAAGTTTGTGTGCATTTCTATTTATATATTATACTTACATACATATGATTTATAAAATAGATATGTGATTTATTTTATATATTTATTTTAAATTTACAGTATATAAATATATATATACCTTGTACTATTACATGATTATATGTGAATGTTATATACTATATTTACTTGTCATATATAAACTATATGCACTATATATACTGTATTTATACTGTATTATCACATATATACTATATATGTATTATATATACTGTATTGTCACTCTAACAAAATTACATAATTTCAAAATTACAGAACACCATAATATGTGCACATACTTAACTCAACCGCCACAAAAGTCCCAGGGCCAATAATCAGTCACTTTCCTCACATACACTCTCCTTCCTCTTCTCTATCTCCTCTGGTAACCAGTGCTTTTCACAGAATCTAATAATTAGTGCCTTTTAGAATGAATTCTGATTGGGCTAAATGGAATAAGTCAGAACTTGAAAGGCATTTTCCATATGGTTTCATGCATATAAATAACCAGAGGAAAACTGGCAGAGTATCAAGAATAATTCTGTTTCATTTTAAATTCAAGGATAAATAAGAAATGGAAAGGATAATATGTAAAAGACACAAGTCAACTGCACTCTTACTTGGATCCCAATTTTAAAAAAAAATAGTTGAAACAGTATAAATGGCTTGATTCTACATGTCAACTTAAAAAAATAAAATTCAAAAATTAATCTGAATTAAGGAAATAATTTGAAAGGAAATAATAATATTAACAACTAATTATCTTTTAAAGGCTGAACTATTATTAATTTTATGTAACTTTGTGTGTTATCAAAACATGTTTAAGCTGAATATTTTGTTTTTTAGAAGACAAAAAGATATGTTAAGTATTTTATAGACACTAGAAACCCATCCCCAGTTTCCAAAAGAGAGCTCTGATGAAGAACATCAAAATGCTCATTCTGAAGGTGCAGATAAAAGAACCAATATTTTTCCTTACCTAATATCAAGAATTGCTACCCAACTTTAGTAATTAAAATCTTTGGCATCTGCATAGGAATAGAAAGGTTAATGGAATTAAGTGGAGAACTTAAAGATATAACCACAGAGACAGGGAAAACTAATATTTAACCAAGATAAAATTATAAATACAGAAACATTTGAAAAACTAGCTAAATAGAACAAAAATAGGAATGCAAGTAATCAATAAAGTCTTGTCATCATACCATGTTCCCAAATTTATTCCAGACTATTAAAAATCTATAGTAAAAAAAAAAACTTTAGATAAAATTATATGATACTATTTTTGTGACAGGGAGGCATTTTTTTCTTAAATACTGTATCTTTATCACAAGCCATTAAACAATTCAATGAATTTTATACAAATTAAGCATTGTATAACTTGTAAGTATAATTTAAAATAATATCAGTGATTTTTTGGTGTGTTTACTGTAGGACAACCAGTGAGCTAAGTCAAACTCATAGCTTGCTATTTCAAAAAAAAAAGGATACATACATACATATATATGTAAAAAATGAAATATTGAGATATTTAAGTGTGCTTGAGGGAAATATTGATAGATTTTCTAGCTAGTATTCAATACTTTCTTTACTGCTTTCTGGGTATTCATGAACCCATTTTGTAACAGATTCTCTTATAAAGGAACTTGAGAGGCATTTCTCTCTTGCCTCCAGCTGGGAGAATCATCATGGTACTTCTGGTTCTAGTTCCATGAGAACAGAGGCCAAGAACCCAGATTCCAAACAATTCAGTTATTCCTTTCTCAGAGAAGAGACATTAGAAAAACAGAGTTACCTAAAAGAAATGATTGATGATCAGGTTACAATGGATTTTGTTAATTGCAAGATCCTGAAGCAGGGCATCTGTGGACGGGATGATGTTTGTAAATTCTGGTGTCTACCTTCAGACTAGAGATAGCATCTTGATGGAGTTGCAAGTCAACTCCAATTCTATTTAAATTCCAAATAGTGGATGTAAATTTGATTAGAATGGGCCATAACAAAAGATTTTAAATATGAGATTCTCTAAGATCAAAGTGGTGCCTGTACTTTTCTTTATTAACTTTTAGGAGAATTTATTTCAAAAGTTATATACTCTAAAAAGATGTTATGGGTATACCTCCTGGACTCATATGTCTAGTCTACCTAAGTTAGTGGATTTTACCTTAATAGATTCTTATCAAGATTGTAAAATACATGGTCATACACATACCTGGAAAACAGTGTATATCCAGTAAGTACTTTTATTGTTATATTATTAAACATTATATTAACATTTACCTTCCCTTTATTTTTTTACTTTGAAATCTTGGTATAAAATAAAATGCAAGTCATCTAATGTCACTTACTGAAAATTAATATGACTTTAGCTGTGATTTTGTTCATGACCTGTTTTTGATGAATGACCACCATAGTCTCTGTACTCGATGGATTAATTTTTCTTAAAAAATTCTTGAAAAGTTTTAGCTACTCCTTTCTTCTGCTTCAGCTCAAATCGCTAGGCATGTGCTCAAGCCTTCAACTGACTTATCTAAAGTTCATCTGTGAACAGATAGATGCCTCTCTTTTCATGTCTCCCATTAAAACATGAAGGTTTTGATTTTGTGAAACCCCTCCTGGCAGAATTAGTTAACATAAACTTTTTTCTGTCCTTTCCCTGCACAACAGAGCGGGCCTGGTCTTTCCTCTTAGAGAGGCATGAGATCCTTCTAAAAATATCCTGGGTCCCTATCACTTCTACTCCTAACTGTGGACTCCACCCCTGGACTCTCCCTAGAGTTTTTTGTATATGAACTAAAATACCACTGAGACGTGACTGACCCGAATGAATGGGCAAGTTTTCCCCTATGGAATTTCAGTTTTAAATACAGAGGAAATTAAGTTGTTCCCTATGCAGCACTTCATTGTTAAGCTGTGACAGAATTTTTTACCCTTGTACCATAAAATCGGCCCCAGATATAAGAACATAGGCTGCTAGAAACCTTGATAGGGAATAGGTTGAGTTTAAAATCTGTCTGACATTGATAAAATTGTAATTTTTTAAATAGCAAATAAAATCTGTAACATAGTACCTTTGGGATTTTAGGCAGAGTCAATTCTAAGAGCTGCTTTCATCCTTAATTTACATTTTAAGTGCTCATCAAGGTAGAAGGCAATGAATTCAGAAGACAGAGCCTATAATGACTGTCTCTTCTTTTCAACCATGGAAAGATCTTCAAGGTCATATAATATGTTATTATTTTTAATTTTTTAAAACATTGTATTTCCATACTGCATTGGCAAAGTTATTGTGCTTACAAAGTAGGGTCATAAGACATTTCACCACACATATATGAAGCTGCTAATCTTTAACATTTTACAATGTGCCATAATTTGACTCTATTAGTTAGGAGGAAAAAAAGATCAAATCAGTGTGTTTTATTAGTTTTACTTTATGTGATTATTAAGTACAATTGGTACATACTTTAAAAGGAATTAAGGCTTTTTTTTTTTAACTTTCCATTTCTAACATCATGACATGCAGATGTTTTTTCCTTAAAAATTTCTGAAATGTTGCCAATAGAAATAAAAGGCAAAACAAAAATAAACTTTATTATTCAGATTAAAAATTAGTTTTTGAAACTGACAAAGCCTAAGGTCTATCAGCTTTAGTCACGAAGGAGCATAGAAAAGGAGACAGCAAAGTGACACAATCAGGCAGAACATCTAAGGTCCCTGGGCTTTGTGTTTGCCAATGGAAACTTAAAGACATCGATTTAAGCAGCAACCAGAAAGGACTTGACTGGGTCCACTAGCCAGATGGTATTTGGGACCCAAACCAGGCTCCCTGACTTATAATGGGTTTTTGAATTAATAGAGATATTCATAAGGAGGTTATGCATGAGTTTCAAAGAAAGTTTGGGACAGACAATCACACTCAGTCATTCATCATACATGTTAGTGAGCACCCCATATCCAGCTGGGGTGGAGATTTGAGCATTATAGAGGTCGGACTTTCTACGTCAAAAAATTGCTTTGTAGCTTATGTGCAGATTCTGCTGGCTGGGGGCTTCCAGTGACCTGGCAGTGACTGGCAGACTCCAGTGGAGGGGCAGTGCTGCTGCTAATCCCGCTGCAGGAACACCTGACAACTTAGATCACGGACAGTGAGGACAGTCAGGGTATGATATTCCTTTTATCTTTAGGAGGGTGCTTGCACTAGAAAGGTAAAATGAGATTATGAAAAATGGGATGATTCAAGCTACTAGAGAGAAAAGGTCAATCATAAGGTCACTGCCAGAAGAGCAGTTTCAGGGATTAGGTGGCGGAAGCTGGATCTCAGTGGTCTGACAACTGAAATGCAAGTGTAAAGAAATTGGTCTAGGAACTCAGCCACAAGTAGACTTTATATATTTTGGCTTTTAACCTATTGTTCTTTCTACTACTGCCTGCTACTGTCAGCATTAGAATTACTTTTGTTACAGTTTTGAGGAATAAATATTCTCAGTTTATCAACCCCAAGAAGAAAAAGTGACTATTTCATGTCAGATTTCTGTGAAAAGAAGCTAAAACTTAGAAATTCAGTGTGTGAAATAAACCGCAAAGTATAGGAACGATACTGAAATCTCTTCTTTTTTTTTTTTGACCTTGTCACATATATCCAGGTGGACATATAGTAGAGAAAAGCTAAGTAAGCAGCTGAGCTATGTCATATAATGTTGGTCATATTGGACATAATTTTAGCCAGTCATTTTACACCACATTACAGGTGCAGCTTTCAAATATGAATGGACCATTATGTGTATGAACCAGCGTATAAGCCAGAGTGTTTAATCAAATTATTTAAAAAATACTCAGATTATTCAGTGAGAAGAGGCAAATGATAAGTAGTGTAAGAGGCTATTACATAAAATTGAATGTTTTATTTTTTAATAATTATTGTATACAATTAATATTGTATATTAAAATGGATGTATGTAATTAATTTGATTGCAGATTACACATAATGCATTTCTTGTCTATTAAACATGATTGTATTATCAATCAAGTTCAGGACCTCTTTTAGAAGATTGAAAATATCACTATATATGGTGCTGTTTTGTTTTTATTTCTGCCTAAATTTGAGACACTGGAATAGACAATTTGAAGTCTAGTCAACTGTGAGTTTGTACAACTTCACAAATTGCCTTGGTTAAGTCAGCTTGATGCAGTTTCATTCTGTTTCACAGTTGTCAAAAATGCTTTACTAACACTAATATTATATATAGCTCATGTAATGTATAGAGCCATCTAAATATAACTTAAGTTTATAAGGTTTAATAACTATATCACCAGTTTTATATATACATATATGAATTATATAGTTTTACACACATGCTTATATAAATATGCTTATACTGTATGTATCTGCTCTATATTTGCAGTTATATAGGTACACCTGTAACCATCTCTATATAACTAGCCATCACTAATCATAACTGCTGGTCCAGTGAAGATCATTGTAATGGAACAAATGTACAAACAAGAGGTTTCCTAGAAATTCTACTAAAACAATGAAACAAAATTATTTTTATAAAAGATTTATTTATTTATGCATACAAGCACTGGGGTACAGGCCAGAGGTGTGGGGGGAGGTGAGAGGATCCACTAGAAATAGAGTCAGGAGCAGAACAGGCAGATAGACCGAAATACACTGCCGAGGGGAGCAGCGGGCAGTCGGGAGAGGTCTGCTGCGCCATGTGAGTCCTCTCCTCGGTTGCTGGCAGGGATCCAGTGAAAGATAAAGACAAAGTTATTGGGTTTTACAGAGAGGTAGCTTCTAAACAATTTACTAGACACAAAGACCTTTGCATATGTGTGTCCTTCTTTCCATAGTGAATAGATTTTAGGTTGGTGTGCTGTGGTATTAAAACAATCCAAAACAACAACAACAAAACCAAACTATCCCCAGAATTAGGGTAGCTGTGTTCATCAGGATATACCTATAGTTCTTATTTCTCATGTGAGGAAATATATCTCAGATATATCTTTTCACTCTGCTAGCTTGGGTTCTGTGTGATATATAAATATCTTACTTTAAAAAATATTTTAAATCACCACAGAATTTAATATAACTACAACATAAGTAGTTTTGTAAAGCAAAGATGGTTTTGGGAAACAAATATTTACCAACTAACATGCTTTTCATAATGTGGGATTTTCATTTGTTTAAAATAAAGTACATACATCTTTAAAAAATAAATAGGATTCAGTGTGAATATTTTTGGTTAATATAAAGCTTAAATGATTAGACATTTTACACTGCAATCTCCCTAAAAAGGGAGTGAATATATTTTATCTTTATGTAGTTTCTTCTTTTTTTTTTTTTTTTTCAAATTAAACTGACTACTGAAAGGTATAATTGATAATAATCTGGACAGTTTGGTTCATCCAAATTGATGTTTCCAGTGTCATTGAAATAAAATCCCCTCCTCCTTTGAAATAATGTAATTAATTTTGTGGTCATAGTTCTCATTATTTAGCACTTAAAATTCTATTCTTATCCCAGATTAGGGAGAAAAGTGTACTACATATAATATAATTTTTTCAAATGTAGAACATTATTTTTAAACATTTTGGAAACTTTCATAATATAATCCAGCAAGGTATAGAATTAAGAAACTGAAGAAACACTCCATGTATGTTAGTGTTTCATCACAGATTTGTAAGACTTGTCAATGTTATCTGAATGTAGAAGTCACATCTGTAGTGATTGCTCTTCTGATCACTGTTGCATTTATCATATATCTTCACTTACCTTCACTTTTATCTAACATGAATCTAGTGAGAGAGTCTCTCCCAGTAGTATTTACTCTGAGTAATTAGTTTTGCTATATAGCAACTGCATAGTAAAACAGGCTACCTCTCTCGATCTGTGTCATTATAAATGTCTAAGTAGAATCATAACAAAACTGTGGGTTAGTTTTACAAACTTGGAGTCTTTGTTTAGATAATGTCATCTTTATTTATTGGTTCAATATGAGCAAGAATACCGATCAGATGCTGTGCCAATATAGCTAATAGGATATATAGGATGTTTCCTTTGCTGCTTTTTTTTTTTTTGTCACACTAGGCATCATTAACATTATTTACATTAAGGCAGTGACTCATAGATGTTGTCCTATCTTGTTTTGTTTTCCAACGATGCACATTAGAATGAACCTGTGAAGCATGTTTAGTGATTGGGAGAATCCCTTGCTGTGACAAAGAGAGTCAATTGCTAGCTGTAAAATTTCCACTACCTTAAGTGAAGAATACACTGTGCATAACATTGGATTCTTTGGAGAATGATTTTTTTTCTTAAGAGAAATATTAAATTAGAACTCTACTACAGAGTTCAAAGTAAGGAGTGTGAAGTAGGTCAGATGATGAAAATAGTTGCTGCTATAGACTTGCCTGGTGGATATAAAGGAAGTCCCTCCAGTCCTTCCATTTTCAGTTGAGCTTAGGAATGAAAACACTATCTGTCCTTGACAAGGGAGGCTTTTCCAAAGAACTTACCACTGAAAGTCCAGTGTTGATCCAGGTGTAAAAGAAAAGCTTTTTGTGATAGCTACAACTTGATGTCTAAATGGATTTTACAATCAGTTTTAATGAATATTTTAAATTATACCAATAGTATTAAGAATTCCTCCATGTATACCTTCTATTTTAAATTAATTACATATCATCATTAATTCATTCATTCATTGATTTATCCCCCAAAAATCTATTAGCTCATGCTGTGTGTCAGGTACTTCTCTAGTATACACGTGATTAACAAAGTCATAATATAGTTAGCATTCTGGTTTGATGCAAAAATTTAACTAACAAACCAGTAAAAATATAGCATGTCAGATGATGACAAGAGCTGTGGTTTCCAGCCATTCCATCTAATGAAAATTTGCATCTATCTTTTCCCCAAAATTACTTTTTAACTATTTTTATTTTTTAATCTCCTGGTGTAGAATTTAATTTCAACTAAGCCTGCCTGAAGGCTTAGTTTATGCATTTCTTTTCTTCTTTAACCTCTTCCCATCCCATACCTAGATTAAAAGAAGTTTAAAGCCCAATATCTCCAAACAGGTATCTTTAGTCCACACCTCCTTGCTAACATCCAGGTTCCTTTGTCCCAGTGCTTATTTAATTCCTCCAATTGGACTAGCAAGTGGGAGCTCAAAAAATTACTTGTAAGATTCTCTCTTAAACTTGTTTGTCCCCATAGACTTTCCAGATCAATAAATCCACTCAGAAGTGCTAGACCTGATTACGCACTAGACTATAGAGGGTGATAAATCCCACCATACAGATGGGGCCAAATAAGGCAACTGATTTTGCTTAGGTTATATAGAATGACATAGATAGTTTCAAAGTTATTTCTCTGTCTCATGGGAATGTGAGATAGCAACGAGTAAACACACTCTGGTTATTAGACATCCCCTTGTTCCAGAACAGGCTAGAGAGATGGAAGTGAAAAAACTTGCTAGATTGTGATAGAACCAGTTTACTTTTTATATTTGTATAAGGATAGTGGCCCTTCTTGAATAAATAATCACAGTCCAAGGTAAAAAGTCACATAATGGAGATATGTAAAAGTTGCAGTAGAGAGCAATATAGTTCATGTAAGACTGGGGGCTAAAATTTTACAATGAAGAGAGAAAAGTTATCTCTTGAAAAGACTACAGTAGTTTTCCGGGCTGCAGTCAGAGGCTGTGAGGCTATTCCAGGTGACATCTTCTGGACATGGCTTCTCTGCAATATTTGGGGTTTGTTTGCCTAGTATTTAGCATGGTACCTATTTCTTCATCATCTTAAATGCTACTGTATTTTCCTAACACTTTTTAAAAATATTTATTTATTTATGTGTACAAGCACTGGAGTAGAGATCAGAGGTGTGTGTATCGGGGTGGGGGGATGGAGAATGAGAGGATTTACCAGAGACAGAGTGGGGAGCAGAACAAGCAGATGTACTGAAATATACTGCTTAGGGGAGCAGCAGGTGAGACAGGAGAGATCTTCCATGCCACATGAGTCACCTCCCTGGCTGGGGATCAATATCTGCTGCAGTGGCTGTGGATAGCTTCATTGTGCTATGCCCCTTGTGCCACCAGGGAGTCCCCAATACTTTAACAGTCTTAATTTGTTTTCAAGAATCTTTAAATTTGAATCTTCTAAATAATAAAAACCCTACCCTCAGAAGCAGCACAACATATACCATTGATACAAATTGTAGGGTTAGATAAATCAGGTCTTTCCACCCTCCACCACTGTGATGATGGACACCTGCAGTGCTGTGAGCATTCCAGGGTGGGCATGCGCAAGTGGGCGCACCTGAGTTGGGACAGGGGCTTAAATGGGCAGCATCATGAGGATGCCAGGACCAACAGGACCAACCAACAGGACCGTCAATACTGACCAACACCAGCAGCAGCAGCAGCAGCAGTAGCAGTGAGAGCAGCAGGAGAACAGAAGACCAGCAAAGCAGCGGAGAGGGTGAGATGTGCCGGGCCCCCCGGCACCCCTGCACCCCTGCCTGCCATGTACCTGGCCACCTCTACTAATAAAAGCATGAAAAGCCACTGAGGGCTCCAAGACTCTCCTTCCTTGACCCATCTGCCCAGAACTATCCCGAACCTTGCTCCTATGCCGCCTTTCCTGCTGCTACACAAATGTCTTTTGATTCATATATTAGTATTTTTAAAAAGCTTTATTGAAATATAATTTGTATACAACAAAATCTTCTCATCACCCAAGCACGTATCAACATGTTTTAGTAAATTATATTGGATAATCATTGGCAATTTCCAAACTTGGGTTATTCTTTTCACCGCTAAAATTCCCCTCTTTGTTATTTTTGGTGAATCTACTTCCCACTCCCACTCCTAAGCAAATATTGAATACTTTTTGTAGAAAAGAAACCTGTGTCTTTCCACCCTTACCATTTTTAAGTCTAACTTTTAAAATCTAATGTTAGACAGATATTTTTAAATGCATATGCACTTTGTTTTTCCTAAGTTAATGAGGATGTTTTCTGACACTTCCATGTAAATGTAGAGGTTATACTGAAAAGCCATAGGAGCATTATTGTACCATCTGTTCCAGCTGGTTTGTTTTAGTCACATGCTTTTCAGTGTTCTTACTAAGCTGTCAACAAACTGCCAATTAATTAGAAAAACTTAACAGGTGTCAGAGGTTACTATATTGAGAAAGTGAGATCATGAATCAGTATATCATGAGATCGATTATGACTGATTTACAAAGAATTTCTAGAACACCTGTGGATGAGTAAACTTTTCAAGATACAATAATGACATTTTGAAGCATGTAGTTGAAGAGAAATAAGATGATAATTATGTTTTGAATATCCATTGAGAAAAGCCATCTTTCTGTTTAATATTTGGTAACTATGTAATTGGATTCAATTATTTTTTAGTGCTATTTCAATGGATAAAATCTTACAAAGGTAGTCATGCACAAAAGATAAACAGGGAAACTACTCACTGTCCTCTGTCTTCTCTAACACTAGACTGCTCAGCCTATCTGTAATAGAAATCAGAGTGCTCCTAAAAACAAGCCATCTAACTTTCAGTATTAGATTTCAGTTTATGTGATACCAAGTAAATCACTCCAGTTGTACGATAACTTTGGCTGAGATAAAGAATTTATATTTAGGGCCTCCCTGGTGGCACAATGGGTTAAGCAATACACTGTAAAGCAAAACACGAGTTCAATTCCTGCTGCCCGCCAGGGAGGGGACCCACACGGTGCAGCAGTCCACTCCTGCCTTGCCTTCTGCTCCCCTCAGCAGTGTACTTCAGTCAATCTGCCTGATCTGCTCCCCACTCTGTCTTTGGTGAATCCTCTCACCTCCCACAACTATGCCCTGTACCCCAGATCTCGTATGCATAAATAAATCTTTAAAATAATTTAAAAAAAATATATTTTTGTATAACTGTATAATTAAGAACTTTTACACTTTAAAATCATAGAATAAATACTTAATGGAAAAAATATATATAAAATAGCACAAAGAGGTTGCATGTACTGAAGATTTACACACTGACTTATCAACATTTGAAAATTTAACAGGTATTTCTATTGCTTTTGAGCAGAGAAAATATTTAAGGGATTACTGATCTCATTGTCAATGTGTAGAAATTTTCTAAGTGACACCTGAGATTTTTTGGTCATTTTTTTAAAAAAGAATCGTCCATTTACTCTAATTTTATAAAATTAGAATATTTGTGCCCATGCAGTATCTACAGATCAGTAGGTAGATAGCTAATAGATAGCGGTATCTAGCTAGATAGCTAGCTAGATAGAGCACATGATCCCCCCACTTTAAAATGCATGTCTTACTTTTATTTTTATTTTTTATTTTTTTTATGTCTTACTTTTAAAAAGCTCATGTCACATCACTTTGCTTTCACAAAAGACCTACATTAGTGCATGTTTTTGCTAACTGAAATAACTCTCATGAAAATTTTCCCTTTTATGACAAAAGGTGAAAAGCACAAATAGCCACATTGTTTTGCAGCAGCTGTTCTAGAGGCAGCATTGTCCTTATCATGGAGCAGCCCCACCCAGCTCCTGCCCTGGGAACTATGCCCTACGGGCTGTGCATTCACCCTGTCATTCCTGATTTTTCATAGTTTTTATTTCACATTTTTAATGGTTGATTTGGTATCATATTTTGGGGCCAGGGAACACTCAAAATTGTTCCATATAAATGTAATTGTTTTTTCCATTTAATCTACTTTGGTTTAAGATGGTAAGGGAAACCTGTGTACATACACATGCACACATGTTTGTGTGTGTATAAAGAAAAAGAAAAGGGAGAGAGAAAAAGAAGGAGGAAGGGAAGAAGGGCAAAAGTAAGAGGGCAGAGAAAGGGAAATTCTTGATTGGCCACTTTTAGGAAATTTATTACCTCACCTTTTACCCAGAGTTGACTACAGGAAACAGCACTGTCCTTCTTCCCTCCCATCTCCTTGTTGAAGACACAAGACACAGAGTTTTCAAAACCCAGGGAGCATAATCCCTTCACTTGAACTGAGCCTGTTTGCTTTATACTTGAGTTCTATCTTGAATGTAAAATATTGTGTTCAGTTGTCTCATAAACAAATATTTACCTCTGAGAGAGGGATTAGACTATACATCAAAATGACAGCTAAAGGATGGATTGCAAATGAAAATATTTAGTTTTCACAAGTTTTGGAGCAATAGTGAAAATAAGAATTGCTGTCAACATTGTCAGAATGCTGGGAAATTTGAGCTTTCTTTACCCTTGAATTCAAGTTGATGTTCATTAATGCATTTGTTTATTGAGTTTGTAGTATCTAGCAGGTGCCAAGAGATACTAGGCCCAGGTGATATAATACCAGGGGGGAAAAAAAACATATACAACCAGATTTATGTAATCAAGAATTTTGAAAGAGATAAATTTAATCTAGTAAAGGAGCTCCAACATTATACAGGTAATCATATTCAAGATATTTAATTACCAGCATATGCTCTGAAATAAAGGAAGATTGGCCTAAAAAAGTGACCTTAAAAAATGTAAGAGGCTTTGTATTATAAGGAACATTTGATAAGTGAGGGTCTTTGGGGTATTAAGTAGGCATAAAAGAATACATTTCAATTGCAAGAAATAGCTTACAAAAGCCTCATAGCAGGAATGGGCAAAATGAATTCAAAGAACTGAATGAAGATGAATGTAGCTGGAAAGCCATTATTTAATGGAAGGGAAAATCATGTAGCACGTGCACTCTATGGGAGCTTGTGGGTTATGTCAGTGATTTTGCTTTTATGTCTTAACTGTATGTGAGTATATCAGAAAATTATTAACAAAATCAATAATATCAGTAGTGTTTGGATTTGACCATATCACTCTTTGGTCTGTGGTGTTGTGCATGGATTGACGTTGCAGGTGCATAAATATGAAAGGCCAGTGATGTTGTGATTGGGATACTCTAGTGGAGAAGTAGTGCTGAGAGCTTGAACTAGAACTGTGAAACAGACTTGGAGAGGAACTGATGTTTGGGAGCCATGTTGAAGGTGAGAGTAGCAGAACATAGTGAGGGGTTTAGTCTAAAAGGATAAGGAAGATGGAGTTGTCAAGGATGTTTGCTTTGTATCAGGCTTAAGTAAATTTATAAATGAAGTTGGGGAAAAATTACTTTCTTGGCTGTGAAGGATGTGTACCCTATGAAGTATTGCTTTTGAAACATAAAGGTGGCAGGGTACTGCCTGTTCTGCTCCCCACACTGTTTCTGGTGAATCCTCTCACTCCCAAACCTCTGGCCTGTAACCCCAACTCTTGTATGTATAAGTAAATAAATCTTAACAAATATTTGAAGAAACAGAACATAAATAACGGGCTTAGTTAATTTGTTAAGTTTCTTAAAAAATCAGATGTACTGATTGGCTTAAGAGGACAAAAATCTGCTCCTGTCACAATAGGACCAAACTGTGTTGGCAAAAGTAGTAAAGTGGAAGGAATGGAGTTGAATATATGGCATTTTTTTTTAAATGACCTGACATTTATATGATGATAAATATGTATCATTTACAGTTTTTCCGGTATATCTATTAATAAAAGTGTAGAAGCCTGAAAAGAACCATAGGACTTTTACTTTAAAGCATTTATAAGGCAGTTTTCTAGGAAATGCCATTTTACATACAATTGGAAAATGTATTTATGAGTCACTATTACCTATCTGCATTTCTGTTATACCTCATTTTAAGTAGCTACTAGAAGACTATTAACCTCTCAAAAAATTTTACCAATGAGTTATCATAGTTAGAGATTTATTAAGCTTTATTCAACAAACTTAGAGGTGTTTAAGATTTATAAATATGTTGATAATCTGTTTTCTCTATGGATACTAAAAATATTTTCTCTGTTTTTCATATGATGCATTTTCTGATTGTTTATAATGTCTATTTTCACAGGTGAAAATCAATAAGGATGTTTAAGTGCTGGTCAACTGTTTTGGTCCTTGGATTAATTTTTCTGGAGTCAGAAGGAAGGCCCGTCAAAGAAACTGGATATGGCCTTAAATCCTATCAACCTCTAATAAGATTGCGACACAAGGTACAGTCATCATTTTGAATTTACTCATAATACCTAGAAATTATATACTCTGCTATTAGTTGTCTGTTTTATTACTCACTTGGGAATGCTGATTTCAAAGCATGCTTTCAGAATATAATATCCATATTATAGAAAATGCACATTTTTAAAGAATATAATTGTGTTAATTTTGGAAATTTTCAATTTTGGAAGTAATTAAACATTTCTGGCAATGTATGATTCATTTAAAATATGTATTTAAAGTTTACATGGAGTAATTGTAGTGGATCTCTAAAATGTAAATATATTAAGATATAACCAACCATATTTTATTACTTCCATGTTTATCTTTAGACACTTTTAAACTAAAACGTGTTATATTCTTGAATTTGCAATAGATATAAAAAAATTATGTCTAATGCCATCTGGAGATATATAGATTAGCGAATGATTAGTTTTTATAGGAATCATTTCATCAAGAATCATTGGGTTGTCTAGCATTGGGAAAATACTTCACTTATTTATGCTAAATATTTTCAAGTGTAAAATAAATTGACATTTATTATATTATAATTTATACAGATTATATATTGAAAATATGCTAGTACTTTTAATTTTAATAACATAATGATGGGGATAGCCTACTCAAGTAACTTTTTATTAAAACATTTTGGTTTTGACAGAAAGTGGAAAAAATACAAAAAGAACTTCCTAGTTATGGGAGAAAATGTATATTAGTAAAATTTCTGATGCTACTTGTCTTTAGAAAAAACACTTGAAATTTGCAAGTGTATGTATAATGTACATGCTCTTGGCATTTGCATTGCTTAAAGTTTTGCTAAACTTCCTTCATATTACAGCATTTTGATGAAATATCTACCTTAATGGGATTTTTTTTATTCTGACACTAAGCTATTATGTATTATTTTCCTTAATCTCCTCAGCAATTTGTGAAGATACATTTACATTCATTAAATAGGTGGGATATGAAAATTCTTATAACACAAAGGGAATTTTTGAATGAATACACTTACTGAATTATTAATTGCCATAGCATGCAAGATAGTATTGACAGGAAAAAGATACTAAGTAAAAAGTAAAATGACATTGCAATGTCAAAAATCATTGTAGAAATTCATCTACATATGAAATAAATATTTGTTTTTATAGCTTCTAGTCTGGATAAATGCAATTGGAGAATAGGCCTTGTTTTCCTATCTTTTAGTTATTATTCATTTCCTCTGTATCATATACTACTAATAATTTTTAACTCAGCACAATGTTTAAAAGTAACAAGACTTTATGTATGCTTTAAAGCACATTATTAATACAGCATATTGACTCATACCGTTACATACCCAGTAAACATTTATTCTATGCTGTTTGTCTGCCCTAAATTATGTGTTTAAAGGTCAGAATCTATGGCTTTCTAATTCTTTAATCCTGGTGCCATGAACATAATAGCTACTGTAAAATTGAATTACTAGCAGAAAAATGACAGGTAGGATTCATAAATATACTTTTTGATTATCCCCCTGCTAAATATAATTCCATGAGTTTTATACATTAGTGTACATTAGTAAACAAAGTGTTTTGAATTGCATTTGAATGATAAAGTTAAATTACTTTTATGCATTTTTATGAAATTTAATAAGCCTTTTTAAAAAAGAAAGAACACAATGAGGTAAACCTGTTCCAGAAAACATGAACATCTACCAAAAATGATCAAAATCAGTTCTCAATATTTTTCATCTGTATCTTTATAAATAGAAATAATATGACTTTTTATATTTATAAATGTATAAGTAGAGTGTCATGTAATACCTAAATCTTAAACAACTAGGGAGAGAGGAGAAATCAGCTAAAAAGACATAGTATGAGAGAGAGTGAGTGAATTTGAAAGGAATGAAGCATTGTGTTTGTGCAAGTCCTTACAGAAATCACCAGATCATTTCTACTTACTATAACCTCCCCCCACTTGACCACAAGGAACTATTTCTTTCCCTGAAACCATGAAGGCTAATCTTATAATGGCCTTTATTTTTGTCTCTGTCAGCCACTATTTAATCCCAGTAATCTCTGGTCATTCCTTTTGTTCAGTTCTCAAACCAAATATGTGTCACCTCAAACTGTAATTGAAAATGTAACAGCCATTGAACTGTCATTCCCTATCTCCCCTTTCGATTTATTTTTGTCTGAAGAACTGATCACGGTTTGTCAAACTATACCTCACTTATTTATTTGCATTTTGGATATTTCCTTCCATTTTTATGATGTAAGCTACCACTCATTTCTATGCTCTAGCATCTAGAACAGTATTTGACACATGGTAAGCAGTGAAAAAATGTATGTGGAATGAATGACTCCATCTGTTAACAAGAATAGGGCCAGAATTATGATGAGATATATATATATCTACATTTTTATTTGTGTTATGTAGTTATGGTGAATAATACATTAATTCAGTAAGATTTCCTTATCTATAATTTTAACAGAATAAAATCAATGAAACATAGTTAATGTATTCTTAAAATAAATTATTTTAATACATTATATAAATTAATTCCCCTTATTCTTCTTCAAATCTTCATAGTTTTATTTAAATTGTAAAGAGTATAAATTTCTGTAAGACTGAGAAATGTGAAGGACATGTTCAATTTAGGTTTCACTAGTGCAAAATATTAGTTATTGACTAGAAAACCATAAAATAAATAATTGATACTGTAGATGCTGAGTTCTGATTAGCCATTTCCCACATTTTACCAGAGAACTATCATTTATTACTTTGAATCTGAACAAACATATATATATGTATGTATAACATATTTTTACAAAACATTTGTATATCAACTGTATAATGAATCTTCTTTTGGGAGTAAAATGTGAAGGGAAAAATCTATCAGATTAATAGAAATATTATAGATCTAAATATAAATACTTGTACATATTTACATTGATTATAACTATATCTATGAACTAATGTGAATGAAAATATATTTGTGTCTATAGATAAAATGAATGCTGTATAAACCCATCATGCCAACTCTACAAATCTTAATTATATTCCACAGTATGTCTAAGGGAACTGATCTTGATTTTCATCCATTGTTTATCCTACAAGAATTTATGGAACATCAAATGTAGGAACTCATAAGCACTCTAGAATTATTAAATACAAACACAGGCACAAATTCCCAAAGTGGTTCTTGTATTGATTATTACTTAAAAATATATAGGGCCTACTTTTTTGCTAGGAATTTTCCTATACATTAGCTGATATAATTTAATCCTATAATAATCCTGGCTTGCAGGGAATATTAATCCTGTTTATCCAAAGGACACCATTAAACATAGGTGAGACAACTTTCTTATGCACAAGTGAAAGCAACAGACAAACTTAATGAGATTATTAAAAGCTAGATAAAAGAAAATTTTGACTAGCAATGAAAAATAGACCAAAGAGATAATTAAAAATGATAATGATAGTAAAACAATGTGACACTGACCTCCGTAGAAACAACTAATGTTCTTTCAGGAAGTTCCTTTTGTCTCTCTTTTAACAGAACCACAATATTCCAGTGTCCATTTCTTAGCTGGACTGAAATGAAATTTTCCTCTGAAGGAGCTTTGTTTTAGAACAGCTTCCCATTGAAAAATCACTAGGAAGCAATAGTTACCATACTACTGCAGGTCTGTAACTATAAACTCCATGTTAAGCATAATGCAGTAAGTATGGGTTACTTTGTGTTTTTGTGAGACAGTTTCCAACAGCCTCCCAAATTTGGAGCCATCTCACAATTGCAAAACTCAGAAAAGTGCATACAGACAGAACTCAATGGGTTACCAGGCATTTTACTGCCTTCCAGTTATTCTGTTACCTTTATACCATTATTACATCATTTAATTATATGGATATTACCATGTAGTAAGTGGTTTTCCCTAAACAGTCACTACCCAGATGCCCCTGATCTCTAGTCTCTTCTGAACTTAAACATGATGGACAGAAACTTAAGCATGATGAACTAATAGTAGTAGTTATTAGTGGTCTTCCTTGGAATTAGCAGTATGTGTGTTGAGATAGGATGTTTGGGTGTAATGGACTGTTTGACAGATGAGACAGTTAGTAACTGTTTAATATTATATACCCAGAAAGTTAGGAAACAAAAGTTAGGTTTTCATACATAGTGCCTAAATAATTTAATGCAAGCAACATAGGGCTTATTTTTTGTAGTAATTTAGCCTGCATGCTATATATTCCTGTTCTCCCTGCATTGTGATCACATGGTAGGAAGACTGGGTTTCAGAGTGTAGGCCTTTTGTGGTTGATGGGACTTTGTATATGGTTCCAGGCAATGAGTTATAAGAAGGACCAGGAAATTATTCTTGCCTTGAGCATTTGATTACAATTGGAAACATCTTCCTGAACACTGTTTTCCTCTAGCATTGCAAACATCATCTATTCAAGGTAGTGGATGCTTCATCATCCTGTTTCTAAATAACTAGGATGAGTTAAACACCCAGGCAATTTGTTATTATCTTGGAATGGAAAATGAGGGGAAGAAGTGTCTTAAATCTCTAATGTTTGAGAGTTTTTTGTTATCAGAATAACCATACTCTATCCCCATCAATAAAAACAGAACTATAAGTAAACAAATGTCACCTAACTGCAAATCCTGAGTTCCTTTTCTGTGCCACCTTGGCATCCTATTTTAATTCCAGGTTTGGTCTTTTTCTATACTCTCTTTACATTATTCCCTTCTACTTCTTTTTGGATTGCAAGTTCCCATCATCAGTTAACTCCTGTTGTACTTGCAAGTCTGAAATATGAATGCATATTTCCATATACCCTAATTGCTTTACTGTAAAACCCATTAGGTTCAGTAAGAGATGTTACATCACCTTTCTTACCTATATCACTGATCACACCACAGTATTGTCTGCTGCTGCTGATAAAGTCAGGCTTGAGGAAAGGGTTTATGAGGACACTATGAGTGTTCTTTGAGTATTCCTGGTACAACTACATAAAGACCTTAAAATGCTCACATCTTTATGTGACCAGAGAATGTTGTGTCCAGGTTTGTAATACAGACCTATTCCTCTAAACCTAAATTGATTTATGATTCCCTTACTCCATAAGTCAAACTGTTTGTCTATGAGAGTAGTTGCTGTGAATTTGGAGCAACAAATGCATAATTTAGCGAGCCACAGAGTATTGCTATGCACTATCGCACAGTGTAATTCAAAGAAATAATTTTTGGGAGGTGATTTTTAACTTTTGGTATTAAAAGAATGATAGATGTGCATTGGTGAGGAGTGGCAGGCAAGAACTCCAGGGAAAGAGACAAACATTAAACAACACATCAAAACAGTCACTGCTTAGAGGCTTGGAACCTTCGGGCAAACCCAGGAGCATTATTCCCTGGCTGAGGAAAAATTGTACCATTCTATCTGAAATATCTGACTGCTTGCAGTGTGTGCAGGAAAGACCCTTTAAAATGTTAATATATTTTTCAGAGGTCAGGATTCAATTTGGACCACCTTCTGAGTGCAAAAATAGCAGCAATGATAGGAGTAGGAGGAGTAATGGTCAAAGAATTAACTACTTAAATATTAAGTAGTCTACTAATTAATATTTCTGGATATATCTATTACATATATGTCACAGTAGCTGAATATTATTAATCTCAGATTTTTTCTAATCAAATATATTGCTGAAAAAATAAGAACATTTTGAAAGTTGTCTTTTTTTTTTTCATGAGAAATGATGTCCCAGTATTAAGTGAAACCACCCCATTCTCACTTCGTGATTGTATAAGAACTATTGAAGAATGATTGACAAATTGGAGTCCAAGGTTAATAATAGGAAAATGTACATAGCGGTTCTTTTTCTTTGTAACTAGGGGGAATTAATGTAAGAAAAATGATGAATTTTATCAGAATGCTTTCTTAATGCTCTAAGATGCTAGGAAAAAAGTCAAAACACAAATATGTTTGTAAAACTTTTCAGTAGCAATGCCTTGCATCTTATTAATTACTTACAATGTGGATGCTATCATAATTCTTATCCTAAATGCTAAAAGGGACTTTCTATTTTATAAAGATGGCTCTGTTGAAAAGGGTCTGATGTTTTGAACTTCCGTACCCTCTTTTCATCTTGCAAACACTAGAAAGTAGGCAAATTTGTGAGGAAATTATGCTTTAGTGAGTGACTGAATATTATCAAGAATTGTGGAACATCTAATGATATTACTGCCTTTGCAAGCTAACAGGTTAGCCTGCCACATATTTTCATCAATAGCTACAGAACACAAATTCCTGCATCAGAGAGAAAGGTTGGCTTATTGCTCAAAAATATAGTTCAAGCTGGGGTGTCAGTGTCTGAGCTAGTTCCTAGAGCTGAATTTACATAGGACAGTGTGTAGATGGCCAGGTTATACACGCACACATCATAAGCATGTTACAGTAAAAGATCTGAAAAAAATATGTGTGTTGAAGGATACCAGATCTGTTTTATGGTCCATAAGTTTGCGGGTTATTGAACCAGAGGAAGACAGTCTGTATGTACTATAATGTTCTTTGCTCTGAATTAGAAAGTAGAATTATTTTCTAACACTAAACACTCTTGTCCTTTTCTCTAGAGGTAGCCATTATCTCTGTGTTCCAGGACTGCACTATCCAAACATCCTTAAACAGATAGGAAAGAACAAATTGCAACCGGTGCCTCTGCTTACAAAATATGCAGAAACACGAGGAAGCCATACAAGATTGTTTCCTAATGCACACTGAGGCACTACCTTTACCAAAAGGCCAGAATTGCCATTAAGTATATCTCTCTAAGGCCCAAACTAAATGCTGTGTGTTTCAAGATTGATTTGAAAATCAGGTACATGATAACAGCATCATCCTCCCTTTTACCTGGTCAACTTTATCATTTCAGGAACTTAAGGAAAAATTATTATTATTATTAGTTTTTGCTTTCTGGTATACTATTTGGATGTTTATTCCTTTAAATCAGGGTATATTTGCTAATTTGGGGAATATTAGTATGGGGTCAACTGACTCATTTCCCTTAATCTAAATCAATAAAGAAACATCTAACTGAAAATTCTTAAGATAAGGGCATGACAGAAAATTTCCATATGATTGCTTTGAGAATGAATTGTCAGGTCAGAGTATCATTACAGGTGTGCAAGGTAGACTATGAAAAGGATGTGTCTTTACAACTCTATTAAACATTTTCCTTAGAGGTATAAAATTACAACATGAAAGATTAGAGCTACTTTCTGTAGAATACTTAAAGCTTTGAAATGTTAAAAAGTGTGTACAGTGATAGTCCATTGACATCTAGTCAACAAAACATAATAAAGTAGCCAAGTAAAGTTAAATTGGTATACTATTTTACAACCAAGCTTAGATTTCAGAAAACTCCACTTATGCCCCAATCTTGGACACCTATAATGTTTTCTACAGTCTGAATATGGGCTTTTCAAGTGACCTGAACAAAATATTTCCTCTTATCTGACTCAATAATTTAAAAATACATTATTTTCATGGTTAGAAAAAGATATGATTTTATCCCTGTCCCTTCATTCTTTAACTTGTAAAGGAACACCAGAATATTAAGACCTAGATACAATGAAATAAGTTTTTCATTTCTTTCTCTCTCTCTTTTTTTTATTGACTTTCAGCCCTCCTATGATCAGATCTAATTGTCTTTTGTCTGTGGAAAGGCTAGTGTTAGACCATATGCTAATGAGAAATAAGCTATTAACACACAAATCTACATTATTGCTGTCACCTATTTAAATAATAAAATGCAGGTGTGGTTTTTTGCATCATTCAGTGTGGACACTCTAAACAGCATTTAGAAAAAAAAACTTGTGAGATAAAAAAGTAAATGAAATAAAATACACTTATCTAATCATTAATGTTAATATATTGGCAAGTTAGCATTTGCATTCACTACTTCAACTTATAAATTAATTATAAGTTGTTTTGTACATCTTTCATTATTAAAATTCCATTGTGACTTCAATTAGCAAAGCTCTGTATTATAAATGAAAGGAAATATCCTGATTTATGAGCTTGACATTCAGCATGTTTAAGCGATAAAAGCCCTGTGGTATATAAACCACAATTGAAAACAGTGTATTATTTTCAGCTCATTTTTCTCAGTGCTTATTTCTGGCATCAGTTCTATACATGAACTGAGAGTTAGTGTTTTGAGAGCTATCAGAAAGGAGAAAATGTCAGTTCTTTAAAAAATATGCAATGCAGATGGGAAAACTGAGGGTCAATGAGGCAGTACTGTTTGTTGAAAGTCACAGAATTGGGTTTTGTTCTGAAGCAGGGAGGGAAGACAGCTCTCCTGTCTTCCTGGACATGGTAGTTTTTCTCTGCCCCTCTGTTCTCCTAAACTAACACTTTCCCTTCAACGCTAATTCTTGACAACAAAAAAAGCACATTCACTTATTATTTCAACAATTATTTGTTTAGTATTTACTACTCAAATGAGCAAAACCATTCAAAGTGAATTCTTAAATACCCAGGTTGATTGTAATTGTGTGTCATGGCAAAGCAAACATCTCAAATGAATTCACTGAGAAAACAGTTGAAGACCTGCTTGGAACATGTAATGAGGGGACATCCTTTGGGGAGAGTCAGTGCAAAGTTTGCTTTAAGGAACCAGCCACAGCAAAATAAATGAGGGTGACTAGTATATTTGCTGTACATTAGAAAAACAGGCTTAGTGAGATAATTGAGGTAGCTACTAGCTTGATTAATGGTGATTGGGAGTTTGTCAATTGTGTGAGTTAAACAACTGGCCCATCTAAAGGTGGTGCTATCAATCTACAAATAAATTTTAGAATTTTGTCGGTTTCAGGAAAAAACTGTCTGGGAGTCTAATTTGGATAGTGCTGAGTCTATGGAGAATTAATGTCTTTTTAAAAAATTATTAAAGATTTTATTCTGTATAGAAGAACTGGGGTGTAGGCCAGAGATGTGGGGGTAGGGTGAGAGGATTATCCAGAGACAGAGTAGGGAGCAGAACAGGTGGATTTACTGAGCTACACTGATAAGAGGAGCAGTGTGTGAGACAGGAGAGGTATGCTGTGCCATGCTGGTTAGCTGCCTGGCTGGGGATTGAACTCTGCTATCTCAGTGGGCCATCAAGATGGTAGCGCTGAGCCTCAACCCTAGGCCATCAGGGAGACCCAGAACCAATATCTTGACAATATCAATTCTACATAACCATGAACATGGAATTGCTACATTAATTTAGCTTATTTATATTAAAAGTGCTATTCTAGTGAATGTACAAATGATAACAAAGCAAAATTACCTGATGATATGGAGAAAGTTTTAGTGGTCTGAATAGAACATCAAAACACCTATAACATTCATTTAAGCCAACACCTACTCCACAACAGACCCTAATTATCTTCTATTCTCTGATGGCTCAGAGAAAACAGGAAGATGTAGAATAAAAGTTTGAATATGGCAGAGGTTGTTGGATGAGGTTTAAGAATAGAAATTATCTCCATAATATCAAAGTGCAAGGTAAAGTAGCAAGGACTGATATAGAAGTTATAGCAAAATAGCCAGAAGATCAAGCTAACATTATTGATGAAGATGGCTATGCTGAACAAAAGATATTCAGTGAAGATGAAAGAGCCTTGTATTGAGAAGATGCCCTCTATAACTTTAATAGTTAGACAAGTGAAGTCAATGCCTTACTCCAAAGCTTCAGAGATTAGACGGATTCTGCATGGGGCTAATGGAGTTGGCTTGAAGTTGGGTTAATGAAGTTGGTGACTTAGAGTTAAGTTGATGCTCATTTGCCATACTTAAACCTTTACGAGTGATGCTAAATCTGGGGCCTCACTGGTGGTGCAGTGGGTTAAGCAACACACTATGAAGCAAACTGCAGCCAATGCAGCACAAGTTCGATCCCTGGCGCCGGCCAGGGAGGTGACCAAATGGTGCAGCAGACCTTTCCTGCCTCGCTCACTTCTCCCCTCAGCAGTGTATTTCAGTTGATTTGCCTGTTCTTTTCCCCACTCTGTCTCTGGTGGATCTTCTCACCCCCCCCCCCAAACACACACCTCTGGCCTGTACCCCAGTTCTTGTATGCATAAATAAATAAATCTTTAAAAAAATAAAAAAGAGGGGACTCCTTGGTGGCACAGCGGGTTGAGTGCCGCACTGTGAAGCATCTGCGGCACAACAGCTGGAGTTCGATCCTCCACCAGGGAGGGGACCCACATGGTGCAGCAAACCTCTCCTGCCTCGCCTGCTGCTCCCCTCAGCAGTGTACTTCAGTTGCTCTGCCTGATCTATTTCCCACTCTGTCTCTGGTGAATTCTCTCACCTCCCACGGCTCTGGCCTGTACCCCAGCTCTTGTATGCATAAATAAATAAATATTTTTTAAAAAAGAGTGATGCTGAATCTACTCTGCCTGTGCTAAAAGGAAGCCAATGTTTGAATAACAACACATTTATTTGAAACACGGTCTATGGAATATTCTGGTTCCATTGTTAAGATAGACTGGAAAAAGGAAAAGACGAAAGGAATTTAATTTAAATTTTAAATTATTACTGCTCATTGACAATGTACCTGGTCAACAGAGAATTCTGACATAAGTATTCAAGGAAATGGATGTTATTTTCATGCCTACCAGCATGACATCTGCTCATAGTCTGTGAATCATGGAGTCATTTCAACCTCAAGTTTTTATTCAAGAAATACATTTGACAGGTGATAACTCCTGTAGATCATGACTATTTTGATGGATCTGGGTAGAGTCAACTGGAAACCTTCTGGAAAAGAGTCATCAATCTAGATGTCATTAAGAACATTCTTGATTTGGGGGAGCAAATCAAAAGTTCAGTATTAACAGGAGTTTGGAAGAAGTTGACTCCAACTCATGTTTAACACTGAGTGGCTTAAGACTTCAGCAGAAGTAATATGGAAATGTGGTAGAACTATATAACAAGATAACTAGAATTAGAAGTGGAGTCTGAAGATGTGACTGAATTTATGTAACCATGATAAAAATTACATGTTTCAGGAGTTGCTTCTTAAGGATGAGTAAAGAAAGTGACTACTTGATGTGTAATTCACTCTTACTGAGATGCTATAAATATTATTGAAATAAAAAAAATCTAAAATATTACATAAGTGGTAAAGCTACATCAACACTTGAGACGATCGACTCCAATTTTGACAGAAATTCTACTGTGTGGACAATACAGCATTATCACAAGGCACAGAGAAATCTTTCAGGAAAAAAAAGAGTCAATTAGTGGACAAACTTCAATTTTAAGAAACTGCCACAGCCACCCCAAACTTCATCTACCACCCTGATCAGCCAACATCCATAAATATTATGCTATGCCCCTCCTCCACTAGTTAATAGGATTATGAATTTTCAAGGATCAAATGAAACTTAGCATTTTTTAGCAATA
The DNA here is from genome assembly GCA_019455555.1 of Galemys pyrenaicus. Lineage (NCBI taxonomy): Eukaryota > Metazoa > Chordata > Mammalia > Eulipotyphla > Talpidae > Galemys > Galemys pyrenaicus. The sequence continues at coordinate 599,383 of JAGFMF010011675.1, read as the reverse complement.
ATGTAAATTTAAAATTAGGTATGCACATTGTATTTTTTAGACACAATCCACAGTTAATAGACTGCTGAATATTCTACATATAACTTTAATATGAACTGGCAAATTAGAAATTTTTTGTGACTCATTTTTTTTAATTGCAAGGCTTGTTTTATATTGATGGTCATGACTAATGCACAGTATTTCCAAGTTGTAACTGTGTATATCTCCAGACTTCTTTCCATTTATTTATCTTATTTTTATTGATTTCAAATTATATTACAGACAGTAAATCTTTCTTAAACATTTCAGAATGTATCATTACCTGAAGTTAAATATTTTAGAGATTATTTCTTATTTATACTTGTATTTTAGATAAAATGGAAAGTCCAAATCATATTTTTTAAAAATATTTATTTATGCATACAAGAGCTGGGGTACAGGCCAGAGTTGTGGGAGGTGAGAGTAGTCACCAGAGACAGAGTGGGGAGTAGAACAGGCAGACTGACTGAAATACACTGCTGAGGGGAATAGCAGGCAAGACAGGAAACATTTGCTGTGCCATGTGTGTCCCCTCTCTGGCTGGGGATGGAACTTATGCTGCTGTACAATGGCTGCTTCACAGTGCGGGGTTCAACCCCCTGCACCAAAAGACAGCCCCATCCCAAATCATATTTCTTTCCTGAGTTTTGACAAATCTACGCACTTGTGCGGGATATACTGTGATGTAGTGTTTGAATATATAGGATGTCAGGATCACCCAACAAATGTCCACATGCCTCTTTCCTATCATTCTCCACCCCCATTGTTTCTGAGACTATGGGAAAAATACTTTGATATTTTTCATCACAGTAGAGTTTTGTCTGTTCCAAAATTTTAAGTACATGGCATCATGCCAGATGTGCAGATTCATGCAATACTTCTTTCATGTATCATAATTTGGGATTTATCATTGCTACTTTGCCTCTCAATATTATATTTCCTTTTATAACTAAGTAGTAGTCTGTTAAAACCCATTATACTATTTTTTTTATTGATGGAAACTTGTTAGGAACACATATAAATAAAGATTTTATGAATACTCTTGTACCAGATGTACTGTTGATTTGTAGGGTATATATGTTTTGTAAGAGAAAATACCAGAACTCTTAAAACTGTATACTGTTACATTCCTAACAGTAGTGTAAGTAATGTATGGAATTCTCTATTATAAAATTTGCTATTTTTTCATATTTTTAATTTTAGCCTTCTGCAGAGTATAGAGGAGGAGCCATTGTAGTTTTACCTTGAATTTTCTGCATGATTAATGACATTGAGCCATCTATTAATTTGTGTAGTAGTTATTAGTAAATTTTGTTTTATGACATACCTGGGTATTTTTCAGTATTGTTTTTCTTTTTTAATTCCTTGTTGAACTGCTTTACATTTTCTTGATACTTCAAAGTATATAACATTATTTTATACATATAGAATGTATATAGCTCATTATAAAAAAGTTACTGTTACTCTTTTTATTGTGATTTTTTTAGAAAACATTGTGAAGAACACATTGAGTGTACAAATTACCCATGTTTGAACAAAAATTTAAAACATTTGTTAGCATAGTCATTGAAAGCTATACCTGTTAACACAGATTAGATATGACCAAATAATATATAAAATTCTAAAATATCTATAAATCAATATGTGAAGTATATATTAAATATAAAACATAATATTGATTTCACTGATGTTTCATTGTTAAAAAGAAATATTATGATATTGTAGTTAGTTTATGAGCCACCAAAGCTAATCAGTCACACCCTATTTAATATCTAAAACAGTTTTCACTGGTATATTGTCTCTATGAACTTACTTCTCTGAGATTAATGATATACAAATCTGAAATGGTAGAAATAACATTGAAAAGAAGGAATTAAACCTCTAATTAGGATAAAAAGTGTCAAAGTACATATAACCATTGTAATGAAAAAAATATCCTCATCACATGATGAGTTTTAATATCTTAAAAATGAATAGAAATTTTCAAAAATAGCTTATTTTTGAAAAATAAGAAAAGCATGACTTCCATTTCAGCATCTACATTCCTTTTAGTACTATGCATATAGCAAGTATTAATATAGCTTTAACTATATTAAGTTGTTAAATTCCATTTCATCAATTGAATATTTTTGACCTTTTAATTTTTAAGATTGTATTTATTTGGATTTATAGCTATATAGGAGATATATGTGAATAATTGGCACAATTGATGCTAAACTTGTTCATTTTTAAGATATATATTGAGAAAATTAAGGATACATTGCTTGTCCAGAATTTTTTTTTCCCTTTGAGAACATATTTTAATCAAGTATTAGAGGTAATAAAGGGAATGATATGTAGGCATCTTAATGTTCCAATCCTATTTTACACTTAGGATGGAGACTTGAATATGACCAAGATATAGTATATGAAAATAGTAGATAAGCAGTTTGACCTACTCTCACTTTACCTTAGCAGATTTCTGATTTATTACTTATATATTTTGATCTATAAAAGTTTTTGTTTGAGTAAAATATTACTATCACTTAATACAAATTGAAATATTGGAATGGGGGATCTTCAGGTTCCACTCCAATTACCTAGTGATTTTCTGAATTATGGTTCAAATGGTTTATTGTTAGTTCTGAAAATAAAACTATCCTCTAAATTAAAATATCTTTTTTTTTTAAATGACAGTTTTGCAAGTTTTATTCCAGTGGAGAGAATTAAACATTTTGGAAGTATATTTTTTATTTATATATCTGTTAGAAAAGAATGAGTGGCAGTTAAAGGAGAAATACATCTTAACTGTTTAAAAGTTTGTCTTCATTTTGCTAACGAAAAATGTATGTCCTACTGTCTTGTACTTTGTATTGTTTCTGGCATCAAGTAATGATAGATTTGGATATCAAACTATCACCTAACAAAGAGTAGTTAGGACTCTGTACCTTAGGGCTCATTTATTTCTTTTGATACCTTTGTTTATACTTAAACATAACCAGCATATGTGCATAGGATTTATAGAAATATTTCATCACAAACACATAGTTTACCAGTTCTACTTGAATCTCAACCTCTACTTACTCTTTTTCTTCACAACTTGAAATTCCAAAGAACTAGTCTCCAGAAGCAATACTATTGAATTCCCCCCCAGGAAATCTCAATCAGTAAGTCCATCATTGTAATAAAAATCACTCCATTTAAAGCATACATAGAAATGGTTTATGTGTTTCACTTCAAAATATTATATTGAGTGTTCCTCGCTTTGTAAAACTTTCTTCAAGATCCTCTGACTTTTCCTTTTGATTGGTATAATAAAGTTTCTTATTCACCTCTCAGAAGTCTGTATTCATTGCCCCTGAGAATATTATTTCTGTGAAATGTTTTGCTGAAAATGGATTCTAATGACCAAGTCACTTGGAGAAAACCTCATATTACGCTTCTGTGAAAATCCTCAATGCACAAGAGCATATTAAAGTCTGAGAAATGTTCTAAACTTTGCTTAACCTAGAATTTCCCTACTAAATGGATTATAAAAAATTGTGAACACCTGCTATTCTGAGAAACATTCAGGGGACTAATAATGTTTAGAATTTATTGATGTTACACATCTATATCTGTATGTATGAGCTAAATTTATGTACACATAAAGATATGTAACATTGTAACATGGACATTTATAAAGATTCTGAGATGATTGTAAAGTGTATTCAGGGTAGAAAGCTACTATATTAGAATTCTGAATCAAAAATAGGAATATTAAAAGTCATAAAAATATTAATTTGTGTTTTAAAAGTTTGAAGTAGTGAAATTTCTCTATATATTGTTGAATCCTATATTCTAAAATAATAGTGACAATATAGAATTAAAATTTGAATATTAATTTAAATATATACATAAATATGTATATTTATATGTACATGTTTGTATAAATATATATTTACAACTAATAAAGAAAAATGTTTCCATAGAAAGGGCAATCCAAGTAAAGGGCAAATCAAGTAAAGAATTTGTGCTGCTTGCAAATTTCTTTTTTTTTTAACACAGCATTTGTTGGAAAAACAAAAATAATACTAAGTAGAAAAATGTTAATGCATGATGTATGTGGTGTGTATGTAGTTGAATATAACATGAGCAAGATATTAGCAGAGGCAAATCAAATGTATAATCTTTCAAATCACTAACAGGGCCTGAGGGAGTGAGCTTCAAACAAATAATAACTGAAGTTCCAAAGGGAATGTTTTGGATCATCCTTTTAATTAGCATTTGTTTAATTGCTGGGTTGGTTGGGGAAAGGTGCCTGGAAACTGAATGACAACTTAGGGCAGAGGAAATTCCCAAAGTTGCCAACATCTTTGTTCAAGACAGGTTGGTTTTGTTTATTACTAAGAACATATATTTTGTTTAAACCATGTCTGAAAGCTATTGGAGATCATGACACAAAATTCCTATCTAAAGCTGAGAGATTAAATCTTAAATATTTATACTTTTATTTAAATATGTAACAGTGCAGAGATATCTACAATATGTAGTACTTACAGATTTTAGGAGATAATTTATCAAGCAGAAAACATGAGGCATTTGCAGGTTACAGAAGCGCAAAGGGCTTCAGAGGGATAAAAATGTTCTAAGTGGGAGGAGACCTGTAAACATTTAAAAACCCTGACAATTTGATTAATATTTACAAGGATTGAATCATAAGTCAAAAGTAGGTAGAGGTAGTGACTCAGTGTAAAGAAATGAGGAGTAGGGAGGTTGATCAGCATACTTATCAACACTACTATAAATATTTTTAATTAAGTTTTATTTGTTTATACATACGAGAGCTGGGGTACAGGTCAGAGTCCAGGGCTGTGAGAGGATTTACCAGAGACACAGTGGGGAGCAGAACAGGCAGATCAACTGAAACACATGACTGAGGAGAGCAGCAGGAGAGGCAGGAGAGGTCTGCTACACCATGTGAGTCCTCTCCCTGGCTGGGGATCAAACTCGTGTTGCAGTGGCTGCAGCTTCCTTCATAGTGGTTTGCTTAATCCACTGCACCACCAGGGTGCATGAGTGCATTTTTTAATTCTAGGATTGATAAATAGCCAGTGGAAATGGCTTAAGAAGATGAAATAATATATAGTAATGTTGTATACAATAAAGGTTAATAAAATATTTGATACTTTTTAATGAAACAATTTTATGAAAAAGCAAATGTTTATTATGCTTCAATTAATCATACTTTGGAAAGGTTAACCACGATAATCTGGAGCTATTGGAAAGGTTAACCATGATAATCTGCACGATAATCTGGAACTCAAATTGCACTGTTGTCCAAGTTATAGTTTAACCTGCTTGAAAGTTAGCAGTACCACTATAGACTAGCTTCTTTTACTGTGAGTGTTTCTTGTAGTAGAAGTAGAGTGTGCTTGTAGAGTCACCTTATCAGCATCCCCTGGGAACTTGTTAGTAATATGAAGTATCATATCCACCCAATATAGTCAATCAACCTTCCTGGCACTTTTGACTTATGACAAAATATGAGAAAAACCTAAGTCAAAATGTTTCATTTATTTATTTGTTATTTTAGCATAAAACAATTCCCATTTTCCCCCAAATTAAATGTCTCATAATAAATATCTAAAACTTTAAATCATATTCTCTCTCTAAATATAAGATAATTGTTTTACAGTATGTCTTCAGGAAGTGCTAAAAAACATACAATCTAACAGATGATAACTATTTTACAGTGAGCATTCTCAAATAGCTTGTTAAAATGTCATTTAACTTCTAGTGAATTTCTTTGAGTAACTTACAAACATGAATATGTGATTGAAACTCATTGCAACGTTGAAAACATATTGTTTGAGCTAAAACCGCTTTGTGGCTTTCAATTAGTGGTACCAATTTAGTTTTTTGATTTTTCATAATATTTTAATATGCTTTATTATATATTTTCATGTGACTGGTACAGTCCCGAAAATAATACTCAAGCTAGAAATCTCTCCTCCTATAAACTATTGTTCATTCTACTTAATATCAAGTCCTTCTGCCTATTTCCTTTGCTGAAAGCAGCCTAGTTGATCCTGTCCTTATTAATCATGACTTGGACTAGAACCCAATTCTTCAGGTATGATCTTCCCTTTATTAAATTTAAACCTTCTTTCTAGATATCATGCTTGAATCAAATATTTATTATTTAATAATGAATTGGTTCTTCCTTTCCCTTTTAGAAATTTTATTAAAGAATACTCAGGTTAGGTACTCAAGAGTCTATACTATAGAACCAAATTTTGTTTTCTGTTTTCTGGAGTTTGTTTGGTGGGGAGAGAGTTTGTTTCCATGCCCTATTGTTAAATCAAGCTGTTTTATAGAAATTTACTATACTCTGTATTGAAAATTAAACATTCACCTTTATTTTTACTAAAGATCAAAATCCTAGTTTTATTCATTTGTTCTACTTATATTCTCATTATTCTTGAAAATAATTTATCATTTCATACAATCCATGTGAGACAGTGGCCCACAATTTAGCAAATGTTGATGCAGCTATTGAATATATATTGGATCTGGGAAGATTATTCAAGTAGATGCAAGGGTGTTTAGTTCCAGGATTAGCCTATGTAATCCAGCATTCCATACTGATATTATAAAATAAGTTGCACTCACGCAACATGGATGGAGCTAGAAGGGATTATGCTCAGTGAAATAAGTCAGAAGGAAAAAGAAAAAATGGTTCATCTTTCAGATGGTTTCACTTACAGGAGGAAGATAGGTGGACCAAAGAAGGGATGGGGAAAAATAACAAAACAAAATTAACAGGCAACTGTAACTATAAATGTAAATTTATAGCTCTCATATCAAAAAAAATTTTGAAAATTTATCAGGAAGGCAAAAAAGGAATAATAAATCTCCTCAGTGAAAATACAGTTAAAGTAAACCTCAAAGTCTGCAACAAATTCAACATTAGAAAATAATACAAGAAACCACATTTTAGGGTATAATTTTATTTAGAATTGGATTAGGTACCACTTATCAAAAGTATGCCATGGATATATAAGTTGCAATGCTGAAAAAATATAAATAGCATGCCACATATTATACTAGAACTCCAAGTTTCATGAAAACCCTATGTATTGTTAATGTCACAAGTAAAGATCAAAACAGAATTAAGTAAGCAATAGCCATTATCATAAGGAAGGAGGGGAGAATAAGGGGCCAAAAAGTAGAAGGTTGAAAGAGAGGGAACGCGAAAGGAATATACGAGTTAGAAACAATATAAAGAAAAAAAATTGAAAGTTCATGTCTCCTAATCTGTTATAGCAGTTTTGAATTTTTCCAGATGCCTTGAGAAAATAGATACTTAAATCATGTATTCTGATAACGATTGAGTAGAAAACACATTAAATGTATTAAATATTAAGGAAGAGGGAAAAGAATATTAAATATTGCATCTAGTGCCTACATTGACAATAGGCTAATAACAGATTTGATTTTTGAGACCACCTGCTTGACAAGTTGTAATTTTTTTAAACACTGATTAAATTTACATTGTTTTTTTTTTTTCTTTTGCCTTGCTTCAGGAGGCTTCACTTAATATAATTATGACAGTTTGTGATGTAGCATAAATAGTAGAATTTTGCAGAATCAAAACCATGTCCTATATTATATATTCCAAAACCCTAGATTTTAGAGTTCAGGAGACAGAATCCCTGGAGGCAGAGTGAGCCATCACAAGTGACAGGAATATTCAATGTCCGGACCACTATGACAAGGCATCAATTCTGGAGGCCCTACTCCATAGTACAACTAATAACCATTAACTTTCTCTAATGCACCCACCCTTGTAATATGTCCTGGTAACAAACCAGATGCTTTTGGTGCCTGGTTATCGATTACATATGGTTACATTAGATAAACACTTAATGATATATAAATCCAATATTTATATGTGTGTGTATAACATACACATATAAATATTGGATTTATATATATATACACTATATATATATAGAACTGGAAAATATGCACATAATTATAGGTTTGTTTTTTGTTCAAATAGTTTGAATCAGATTTTTCGTATTTCTTTACACTAAAATTGAATGTTATTTGCTGTTTGTTATTATATATTTTTAGTTATAGTGACTTTTTATATGATTGTATACTTGAATTTGGTTTGTTTGTTTTTCACCATAGAACTTTAACTTTCATTAGTACATAGAAATCAGTATGTTAAGGATATTCACATTTTGGTTTTACTTCTTAAAGAAAATTTGCCAATTTGTCAAAGACTTTTAAAAGATTTTATGAGCAGTATTTTAATTGGTAAAGTTTATAATATTTATTGGCCACATTAAATTTCTTTGTTTTGTATTTTGTCCTAGTTATATAGAAATGATCATCAATATTTTAGTTATAATTCTACTGATTTTTTAATTGTTTTTTCCTTATGTTGGCACTATGTTAAAGACAGAACATTGCTCTATAAAATTTATCCTAGAATAGACATAATTCCATGATTTACATGTATATTTAAAAGTGGATTCAAAATTGAACTATATTTTGTTATAGTTTTTTTTTTTTTTATTTTGATGTATGGATTAGGAATCTTTATTTCTTTTTTCCAAATGATTATTCAATTTTCAAATATTATTTGTAAGTGATTCATATTTTCCAGCATGTTTAAATGCCAGATAAGCATGAATCCAGGAGATGACATTCTAAATATGTAAAAAATCAGTATGGTTTTAGCAATCAAAAATGATAAACTCATACCATTTGCAGCACTGTGGATGGAACTGGAAGGAATTGTGTTCAGTGAAATAAGCCAGGAGGAAAAAGAAAAAATATCGGGTGGTTTCACTTGTAAGAGGAATATAGGGGAATCAAATAAGGGATCAGGAAAACAAGTAAGGGATCAGGATAAATAAAAAAAAAATAACAGACAACTATAAATCAGAGACATTCCACTGGGGAATGGGGGGAAAGGGGTCAAAACAGGGGTGGGATGAGCACAGGGACTATGGCAGTGGTTCAATGGTGAATTGGTGGTGGGGATTTTATGGGGACTACACCTGAAAGGAGAAAGCAAACATTTTATAAAAATGAACAATGATGTAAAATATAAATAAATAAATAATAAGTAGGGTATGGGCATTGGCCAATTAGAATAACTGTTCTATATGTTTATCACCTAACAATCATTACTATAAAATTCAGTGTCTGTAATTCATAATTTATACAATTTCTTAAAATCTATCTGCTGTGGTATGTGTGCTATAGATTTATTTACTATGGCTTTATGGTTTACTGGAATATCAAATATTTTTACATATCCATTACAATAATTAATTTCTTAAATGCTTTCTAGCTATTGACACTTTCTTCCATGTAAATTTTGGAAAAAATTCATAAACTTACAGGACGATTGATTGGCATATTAAAACTATTAATGTCAATGTGGCATTGAGAAGAATCATGATCTAATAGAATTTAACTTTTCCCATGAAATGTCTGGATCAATTTTCCCTTTATATCTCTTAGTGAAATTTTAGTTCTTCTGATATTGGTGCTATACATTTTGCTAACATGATTTTGAGAATTTTGTATTTTCTACTATTATAAATTAGTCTGTTTTAATATTTTAAATATTTTTTGCAAGTGCATACAGTGTTTTGTTTTGTTTGTAACTGTAACACTTAACCATCAGAAATTGCTGAAGTATTAACTTCATCTTGGATTTCCCTAAAGATTTCATAAATTTTTTAGTTGAAAATCTGGTTTTTCAGAATCATAGCCTCTTCCAAAAAGATGTGACTTTTTTGCATTAACTCATTAATTCCTTTTCATAAAGCTTTGTTATCATGCACAAATTTGATTGCAAAAATATGTTTATCTGACATCAAAATCTGTGCTTCTAAAACTGAATTGTTTGTATTGATTTGGATGAAATGATAAACATAACAGTCATCCCTGAGAAAATAAGTGTATATCACATAGTAATGACTGTTGGCTTTTATTAATACAACATTTTGGAGACTTTTATTGCACTTTGTTAGCCATTAAACATAAGATGATGATGATGATGTAAGTGTCACTAGTCAGAGGCTCTTCGTACATTTCTAATACAACTATGTTCAGTCAATATTGTAAAAGAGCATGTTCAATCATTTTGTTCAAAGTGCAAAAACAGGATGAAAAGGATATTATCTATGACATAAATGTCCTTTCTATAAGCCCTTTCCAAACAAATGTCTCACAATACACTTGTCATTGAATAAACACTAAACACTGGCAGGAACTTTAACTGATATCACCTATTTAGCCAGTTTATAAAAGTTTCACTGTGAAATGCCTTCAAAATTACCATTTGGCTTTGCATTTTATACTGATTTACTTTGTAGTAAGTACTGAAGTATTTCTTCAGTAGCCAGTTTCAGATTGTTTTTGTATGCTACAAGAGGTCCAGTGTACATGTTGCCTTGTCTGGAAAACAAACAAACACAAAGAAAGGAAAGTTTAATGTGTTGTAGATTGAGGTTGGTTTAAATTTGATACAACCATGACCTGAAGAAAATTAATATTTACATATGTATTATGCTGTAACCAATAAGTTCTCACCAATTGATGTGTTCATATTCATGGGTTGCAAATTCAGTGATTCTGGGAACTAAAAATGTATAATTTAAAAATGAGCTGTGCCTATTGAATACTATAAGAAACTACAGAAAGGGAGAGACCAACATTGATAAGGGCCACAGAATCAAATGGCTCAACAACTAAACCACCCATCTAACTTCTTCAAAGACTTATATAATTTTAACATCCAGATAATGCCAATGGTATAAAAATGGTTTCATTTTATTATTTGGTGTATAATATTTTAATTTTTAAATGTTGGAATTATTGACATTTTGGAAACCATTCTGAGTTCAAGATAATTTACAAAATATGTTAGTCACTTATTGAAGTCATATCATTTAGACTGATGACTCTTTATTAGTTACAAACTTGTTTAGAAAATCCTTGAAATACATGTTTTAGAACCGTGAGTGACTGTGTGTGGAAGAGAAATAGAAGAAAGAGATGCTTAAGTAATTTCTTTTTCTGGTTTTATTTCATATTGGAAATTATTTTTTGGTTTCACTGATGGAGAAAATCACTTTGTAAATTGGTCCTTAAACAACCAAATGCCAGGCCAGAAATGAATGAGAAGTCTTTCTCATCGAACTGCCTCTTATATGTTTCATTAGTAGTCTGTATAAATGCCAACTTGACATACTTGGCATTAGATAGAAATATTAATTATTAAAAAATTAGAATGCAACTTAATAATTATTGAGAGGGCATGGGTACAAAATATGTTCCAAATTAACTTTCTAGGTTAATCAATTAATTTTGATTTTCACTTTTTAAAAATTAAATGTGATAAACAATTTGCATAAAATATTTTTGTCTAAAATAATAAGATTCATACTTAGCTTGTAATGTTCTCAAATTTGATGATTTTTTTTATGCTCTAGTGTCCTATCATTCTACTTATTTAGTATATGTCAGTAAACAAATGGTGTTTTAGAAGCTCCTATGTTTAATCTACACAGTTTGCCAAATTAACATTAGAAACATAAATATCAAACATAATGTGTGAGCACATTTGGAAGTATGGGGGATTTCCATACCTAGTTTCAAATTACTGCTAAAACTAAAATGCAGTATTTTAGAAATAATATAATGTAATGAGCTGCTTCTCATAGGAAAACAGAGTAACTTTTAAAAATGTATTGTAATATAATTAGCTTGAAGGAAAAGACCAATCTGTAATACATTTAAAAATAGTATGCTTTCTAACACTTTATAAAAATGTCTGGAATGAACCTCTCACATACAACTTTCTAACTGATATCTTACATTAGTACCTATAGAGTAGTTAACAGTAGGTTCTTCTCTGTATCTATTTTGTCATTAACTTAGTTGTGTGCAGTGAGGGAAACTACCTTCCTAAAAACCACTGGCAATCAGCTTATGCCCTACAGTATGATTTAATTACTCATGGCACTATTAGGACACATATTAAGTTAATTCGCAATAAATCCTTACATAATTTGCTGAAGAAAAATAAATATAAAATCTGTAAATAAAATTATCCTTGATGTTGAATGTTTTTTCACATGTCTAGAGCATCTGAATGTCTATTTCAGAGAAGTGTGGATTGAGGTCCTTTGCCCATTTTTTAATTGGGCCACTTGTTTCTTTGTTGTTGGATTGTGTAAGTACTTTCTAAAAGTCAGAGATTAACCTCTTATCATATGTAAAGTATACATATTTTTTTCCATTCTGTTGGTTGACCTTTTGTTTTGTGATGGTTTCTTTTGAAGAACAATATATTTAAATTTGATATTGTCCACTTGTTTATTTTTGCAGTAGTTTCTCTTGTTCCTGGGGTTGTATCACAAATACATCTTTGTAGTAGGTGCCCTGTATACAGGGTGTCCTTTATATTTTTTTTCAAGTACTCTTTGATTTTGGTTCTTATGGCCAAGTCTTTAATTCATTTTTCTATTTGTATAGTGTTCATGTCTGGAAGTGACACTGATTTTTGTGTATTGGTTTTGTATTCTGCCACCTTATTGAATTCATTTATCTCTAGGTGGGTTTTTTTGTATAATCTTTTGATTTTTCTAAGTATATTAGCATGTCATCTATGAATAGTAACAGTTTCACTTCTTTTCCAATTCCTTGTGTGTTTTTCCTTGCCTAATTTCTTCATCTAGGGCATACAGGAATATGTCAAATAACAGTGGTATTGTAGGCATCCTTGTCAATCTAATATTTTCAAAGCAACATGTTTCTAAATCCTTAAAAATACATCAACTAAAGGGTAATTGCTATCATATCCAAATACTAATCCCTGAAAATTTGGGGGGTAGATAAACAGAATCTACTCTACTCTTATATGTTTTTATTTTCGTTGAATTTTAAAACCTTTAAACACATATAGTACAGGAAAAAAATACCATGGAACTCATGTGCTTATAGTCATTTCAAAGATACTAACATTTTTTCATGTTGGACCATATTTCTATTTTGGAAAAAAAAATATATATATATATATAACAAAATGCCCTCTCCTCTCCCTCCCCTTTTCTTTCCTCCTCCGGAGTAATGCAAATACCTCTCTTATAATATAAATCCATATACCAAGAAAAACACATGATAAGTTCTATTTGTCATGTAATATACCTTGCGTGTTGTTTATTGCTTTAATTTAGTCATAATCTTTTTTTAGATTTATTTAATTATACTTGAAACCATTTGTAGTCATAATCTTAACTTGAAATGCTCTAACTTGAAAGGGGATTAAAAAGTTTAACTATCACCTGCATACCTCATGTAAAACCACAGGAGAAAGGTAGATTAATAAAACAACAATGTGTTTATATTTATACTAGGTAAAGTATAGAGAGAGGCAGAAAACATAGGTAATTTCTGCAATCCATAATTCTCAGCTGTTCACAATGTCATATTTATAGTTTAGCATTCTTCCCTGTCTAGTTTGTGTTTTCTGGATCCCTAGACAATATCTCAACTAGTAGAGTTCTGTTGTTTTCCCTGGTATGTTGAGCTCAATTTTTTTTTTCCCTTGAAGGTCCTGAGATTTTAGTGATTTTTTTCTTTTGTATTCAGTTGCTATAAACTTCCATCAGTATTTACCAGTGCATATTGAAATATTATTAATTCCAAAGCATCTTCTGAATTCCTGACAGATGTCTGTGCCTATAACTCTGTTCTCTTGATAATCATAATCTGTCTCCTTATTTGCTTCTTGTTTCAATTGCATGAAGATACACAGTTGTGAAGTGGCAATTTAAATATCCAGTTCCGTGGAAGAATTTTTTTGAGCCTGAGTGGTAATATTCACTCTTGAATATTAAAGTGCAGAACTTGAAATTGAAGAATGAATGAGAGACATGTTGAGTATAGGTTATTGAATATAATAGTGAAGGCTACGCTCCTGTTTCTATTTTTCTGTTGTTGTTGTTTCCTGATATTCTGGGATATGGAGAACAGTATCTTATATGGTTTAAATTATATTATCTATCTCAACCTATACCATTAATTCACAAAGGATTGTTTTCTCCTAGCTGGCAGTACTACTAAGTACTCAATAAAATAAACTGTTACACTTATCTGTAAAGCCAGATGCTTCTGAGCATAATGATTTGTGGTAAGAATCAGTGCACTTCATAGTCATGCTGATGACTTCTTTTACATGAAAATGAGTTATTTAGTCCAGAAGCAAGATTGTGTGGGGTGTATAGCTGTAAGTAAAACCTTTGGTAGGTCAGAAGAAGGTACAATATGGCTAAGTTCAGCTCCAGATTTCTGTCTATTCCAGTGTGGAAAATTTCTCCTGAATTTCTGATGGAAATGTGACCAACATAATCCACATTTCTAGATAACCTTTAACTACAGATGCCATATTAAGTGTTTAGAATTGAGCTCTGTTGCTGACTCAACCATGATTTGTGTTTAATATACCAAAGATAGTTCCTGATTCTTTTCTGCTATAGTCGATGTCATAAATTGTTTTTTTGAAAACAAGGTCAAAGTTTTGGGTGGAAGCATCCTATTGGATAGTAATCTTGGAGCAACCATCTTTAATTTCAGTGAGGGAAACATTATTGAGAGGTTGTTACAGAGATTCCAGCCAATTCCATAGAAAGTTTTGGAGCTGGAATAGTATTTTAGGGATGTTCCAATTTCAGACGAGGATGGCAGCCTTTATGACCCTGTTACCATCTCTTCTCCACATTGTGCAGCATCATTATGCATGTGTTTTCATTGCTTTGGTGGGATATAACCAAAGAAGGTGGAATGAGCATGACTGTAAGGCACATGGTTTCCTCTGTGTCATTAAAATAAATTCATTTGCTTATGATCCAGAGAACTGGCATCTTGTCATCATCCCTAAAACTGTGGAAGAGTGCTCTGATAACTTTCAAATTGTGCAAATTCTCAGACCCTTCATAGTTCTTGATATCAGGAAGCTATCTGTGCTGTCACCGCAGGAGACTCTCCTACCCATGAGGGCCAGACATTGGAATATAGCAGTATTAGTTTTGACCTTTGCAACTTGATTTTCACGCTCCTACTTGGTTCTAGTACTCTTATTTTCCTTGAAAACTTAGGCATGCATAAAATGAAAATTAGTTACATTTTTTGCAAAATTTGTATATGTTCTTGGGTGAGAGAGAGTGTGTGTGTGTGTGTGAGAGAGAGAGAGAGTGTGTGTGTATGTGTGTGTGAGAGAGAGAGAGAGAGAGAGAGAGAGAGAGAGAGCACAAGCGAGTAGGGGGCATGTTAGTGTTGCCAGAAGATCTAAATGTAAGAGTCAAATTTACCGTATTATAATCCTTTCACCCCACTTAGCATTATATGGTGTATTTTTTCATCTTACTGATTTATAGACCATTCATTGTCCGATAAGAAATTGGTAGGCCCTCCCATAACCTCCAACTTTCTCCTAAAACCATTTCTCAATTTTATTACTGGATTATTCGATGTAAATATCCTAAAGAAGTAACTGTCTTGAACTCTTTCTGGGTTGTTTCACATGCATATAGGGAAAACCAAAGGAAAGCAGAAATTTAGGTTTGAAGATTCTACTTGGAACATGAATTCCTTGGAAATGCTATACTGAAATAATTTCCAATATAGCTAAAGATAAAAATAATGGTTTCCTTTTATTAAGGTAATATCTTTCTGCTCATATGTGACATTGGTTATTTTGCCATTTTTAAAATGTAGAAAATATATGGGAATTATTCCTCCTACTATGCACACTTGGCATAACTATTGGATTTTATAGCATGTGCATAGTAGGAAGAATAATTCAGTCTTCCAGACATTATGGAATTTAATATGTTAATGTATTAATAATGTCAACTCAATTGATATTCATGAAGCCCATTGTGCACAGTGCCTTTGGTATCCTATATTAAAATTTACAGTCTTTACTAAAAATAATCCTTTGGTCATGGTTGTATAGTCCAGAAAGATAAATTGAGAAAGGACCGCATTAACTCTTCATATAAATTAAAATTTATTTTCCAAATTAAAAATATAAAAAAAAAACTTAGCATACATTCTTAAGATACCATCACTTAATATCCAAATAAAACTGTACAACTTTAATTATAAAAAAATAAACATTAAAAAAACAATAAACATCGCTGACAGAAAAAGGGATTAGAAATCTCAAATATGGGGAAATGGAGACAGGGAAGGGGGCATAAAGAGCACAAAGGGCTGAGGTGATGGTGCACGGGTGAAATGGTGGTGGGAACTCCCTGGGGACTACAAATGATGATCAAATACAATTAAATAAATCTAATAAAAAATCACTGACAGACAAAGGAATTAGAAATCTCAAGTATGGGGAAATGGTAAATCTATAAATTAACTACAAGCAAGCAGAATACTTGTGCCTGGGGAATTGCTTGAATTCACTAGAGGCATAATTTGGAATCACCTAAACTGGAAATTTGCTGTGTACAGTTCAGCTGATTTTGTGAAAAGCTAATTGTGCTGAACTAATTTAATTCCCTTTTATAGTATACTAAAAGTTTCCATAAGCAGAGAACAACTGAGATACATAAATACAACTAAAAATATTAGATTTTCTCATTGATAAACTAAAAAATATAAAATGTATCATGTTCAATTTATTTTAGAAAATTGTTTGCTCAAATAAAACATAATTTTCTATGTATTATCTATATTGTTTTGGCAAAAACATACAAATACTTAAAAAAATTCCTGGTTAATATTATCTTATTTCTTCAAAAGAAAAATGAGGTAAGAATATCCAATTTCATATACTGCAATACTAAATTAAGTAGAATTTTTTGTTTAGAACCATTAATTTCCCTACAGTTTTACCCATTACATATTATCTTGTCAAAAATTAATTCACGAAAGCAAACTATAATCACTGTATAACAAGTATTAATTTTTGTACTTGCTATTATATTCAGATACAATCCATATTTGCTAATCAGAGGCAGATTTTCAAATTACAGATGATTATGTCCTGTGTCATACTGTTTCTTGAGATATTTCTTCATTTGTAAAAATAAAGAATTCTCTACATTTGCAAAGATTAAAGACATGTCACAAGTAAATACAGTTTTCATTTATATAAACAACTTTACTATGATGTCTGCAATGAAATCAATGATATTTTGCTAAAAGGACGGAAAAAGAAAAATGAGTTTTCTAACCTGGTCAGTGTAAAATAGGTTATATTTAGAGTCAAAGTATATCATTACATTAAATTTATACCCTTAACAAACACACACACACATACACAGCTGTATAATGATTAGCAGCATTTTTTTAGTAACATACAGTTTTACATTCTGATTAGTCAGGGCTCTTTAGAAAAATATAACCAATAGAAAAAGTGTGTGTGTGTGTATATCAATCTGCTTATCTCTACCATTAAATGTTTATCTTACCCACAAACACCTTTACTAAAGCACCCAGAATAATGTTAGATCAAATATTTGGCACCCCATGACCTAGTCAATTTGACACATAAAAGGAAATATCATAAATACTAGACTTGAAAATCTCAACTAGGCTGTAATTGAATATATCTTAGATTCAAACTGTATTACATTATACACAGCAAGTGTTTGCTGTTGTATCAGAATGCAATTACATTGCTAAAATTGTTTTCACTGAGGGGTGCCTATATTTGTCATTTAACTATGAAGTGTGGCTCTGTTCAAAGAACAAATTCAGAAATAATATCATGTGGATATGCATTCCTTAAATTTGTAGTGAATAAATGAATAATTAGTTTTGAATTCATTTGCTAATATAACTTTTTCCTTTATAGTATTCCTCATAGATTTCAGAGCAAGGTCACCTTCCTTTATAACTAATTTATTATATATATTTATATATCATTTCAACATTTTAAATTTATTTTATCTCTACATTTTAAAGTAGTTACCATAATTGGAATTCTCATCTATGTGTATTGTTGTTCTGTGTATACTGTTGGTGGAAAAGGAAATTTACTCTTTAATAAATGAAAACTTATAATTTGGCTTTTTAGCTGTGAAATAATATGAACTCTGATTATATGTGCCTTATTAGCATTTATTGTTTTGTCCTGCTGAACTAATGTTAATTAAACTGAATTTCATTATTGAAAAAAATTAATTACAAATACATGCTGTTTGGTTTAAGTCTCCTGCATATTTCCTCCATTAGTATTCCTCTGCCCCTTCCCTCTTTTAGGATTCCTTTGCATCAGTTCCCTAAACAATAAATGTAGATATTTATGTTATCACAAAGGCATGTGTAATTTTAATACCTAAGCAATCATGCCAACTCATCATAACTGATACCAGCCCTCATCTAAGGTTTTTTTTAATTAAAAATCTAGTGTTGAAGGATGATTAGTCCATGGTTCTGGGTCAAATTAGGTTAGTTATAGACATAAGATAAATAAAAGGAGTAGTGAAACCAGGGTCAGGGAAATCAAATTTGAGCCTTGATGTCTTTTTTTCTTAAGTGCTCATTTCTTATAAACGAATCTTATAGGTAAAGAATCCTATTTCACCCAAATCTTATTTTTATTCTTGAAATATGCCTATCCAGTATTACCTTACTTTCACTGAGTCCAAGCTGAGATAGTGAGTTCCCTCTCAATATTTAATTTTTTATTTGCTGCATTTCCTATTTCTAAAGTTTATACCAAACTGCATAGCTGGACTATTTATTTATGAAAGATTTATTTATTTATGCATAAAAGAACTGGAGTACAGGCCAGAGGTGAGGGAGGTGAGAGGACTCACCAGAGACAGAGTGAGGAACAGAACAGGCAGATCTACTGAAATACACTGATTGTGGACCAGTGGGTGAGACAGGAGAGGTTTGCTGTGCCATGTGGGTCACCTCCCTGACTGGGGATCCAACTCGTGCTGCAGTGGCTGTGAATAGCTTCATACAGCTGTGTCTTAACCCCTTGTAGCACCAGAAATGCCCCTGGAATATTTAATTATAGACTTTCTAAAGCAAAAAGTGGGAGGTTTCAGGAAATTTTTGTAAATATAAATATACATTTATGTGGAATGATTTATGTTGTAAAGAACTGTGAAATCATCAGTTTCTCACCTGTATCAAAGACATATACTTTCATAAACCAGCCTTAGAAAGAATAAGACCAAAAAGTTAAACATAACTTTAAGGGCAAATGTGTGTATCTGCGAGAATTAGGAAAAGAGTAGCTCTTTCTATAAAGTCCACCTTCTGTTTATTTTCCTTCCATTATACATTGTTACTAAATTATACAGTACATTTCTGGGAAAAGTTTGATGTTTAAGAAATTAAAACACTGTATTTCAAACTTATATGTAATTACATTACATATCTATTTAATTTTCTCAGTGTTCTTATTCCATTGTGTAGATTCATGTTTCCAAGTGATATCATTTTTCTTGTACCTGGAAGACTTTTAACACTCCTTTTAGAGGGTGAATCATTTCAGCATAAAGAGTAACAAGAGAAATACCCATATGTTATTGTAAGTTTCTCTTATTATACCAGATATATGTAACATGATTTCAAAGTGGACACACTTTCCTTGTGTATATAACACCAAAGTAACCAATTTTTTTCTTAAATGAAAAAGGTATAGCTAATAAGCCAAAAAGACCTAGCACAAAAAATCAAACTTTAAAACTCATTTAATACAAGAGAAAACTGGCAATGGCATGTTAGTTGTAATACCAAAACTAGTCCATGAACGAAATAATTGGCAAGCTATACTTCATTTAAATAAAAATTTGTTCTCTGCAAAAGTTATTGTCAAGATAATGAGAAAAGAAGTCAAAGACCAGGGAAGATATTTACAAAAGATATATCTGATATATAACTATATCCAAATGTTAAAAGAACACATAAATTCAATAATATAAAAATAAACAAAGCAATTAAAATGTAATGTTACCTGACTATACACATTGCCAAAGGAAATAAACAGATGGCAAATCAGCTTAAGAGAAGATGCTCAGTTAATCCAGGAGGAAGAAAGAAGAAAATAAACAGCAGAAAGACAAATGCCAAGAAAAAAAAAACCTAAAAAAAACAATAAGATGATAGATTTAAATCTATATACATTTATAATTAATCATATTAAATGTAAATTGTCAAAATACTGTAATTCAAAAGTAGAAATTTTCAGATTGGATAAAAGCAGTACTAATTATATGATGCCTATATGTAATTTAAACATAAATATCCAAATAGATTATAAGTTTAAATTGAAAGATATATCACATGATAAATTTCATTAAAAGAAAAGCTAGATTAGCAATATTATGAAACAAAGCATATTAATGAGGGTACAGAAAGCCACTTCGTAATGATTAAACAGTTAATTTATCAATAGCACATTATAATGTTTAACTTTCAAGTACCTAGGAATTAAGCAAAACTTATGGGAATAAATTAAGAAATAGACAACTACACAATCATAATTGAATTTTTTAATACTGGTCCTCTTGGGAAAATCAGTTTAAAATAGAAGACTGAAACAACTCTTTCAAATAATCTGAGCAAACCACTTGACATGTATTGTAAGTAACTAGTTAGAATACACATTATTTTCAAGTGTGCATTAAATATTTACTGACACCAAATTTTGAAAAAAATCATTTTCAATAATATTTTGAAAAAGTACAATGGCAACTCAGTAGAGTTTTTATCAAACAAGTTTGGGAAATGGATATTCTCAGAGTGTGGTGACATTTGAGGTAGAAATAATCTTTTTTTACCTTTCTGTCTAAAGAAATGACTGCCTTTCCTCAGGCTATGGGCTATATATATGCCTATGGATTACATACACACACTGTGTATGTTCAGACACACAGATACACATGCATTTATTATAAGGAATTATCTCCTATGATTATATACATATATTTTAAAGATTCATTTATGCATCCAAGAGCTGGGGTGCAGTCCAGAGTTGCGGGAGGTGAGAGGATTCACCAAAGGCTGAGGGGAGCAGCGGGTGAGGCAGGAAAGGTCTGCTGTGCCATGTGGGTCAAGGCCCCCCCACCCCCACCCCACCTGGTGGCAGGGATCAAACTCAAGCTGCAGTGGCTGCGATTCGCTTTATAATGCGTTGCTAACCCACTGAGACACTGGGGAGGCCCATCCCATGATTACATTATGACAAAAATTCAGCTCCAAGATCAGGCATAGGATGCTGGAAACCCATGATGATCAATGTTAGTTCCTGTAAGAGACACAGCTCAGACCGAAGAAGAGGCAGTGTTTCAGTCTGTGTCTGAATGTGGAGACAGTCCTCTATTCCAGCTCATGCAATTTGACAGGAAACCTTTGTGCACTACTCAATTTTTTAATTGATTATTTGATCCCCATCCACATTAAGGAGGGCAACCTGCTTTACTCAGACTCTCAGTTCAAATGTTAATCTCATCCAGACCCATCCTACACACAAGGAAACCAGAACAACATTAGAACAAATGTCTGAGAATTATGTGTCCTTGTCAAGTTGATATATAGAATTAACCACCACACAGGCAGTTTGTTAATAAAAGTTTATCTCTTCTAGTAATAAACTCCAGGTGCAATCAACAAAATATTATGCAGATATCCAAAGATGACTTTTGATCAAAAATCTTCATTAGTAAATGATATTCTTGTTTTAAGAAGGAAACAATTATACTGAACAGAAATTCATTTGAGCATAATAAAAGCTGCTAAAGAAATTTAGGCAGAGAGGTCAAGTGGAGGTTGAAAATACCCAGAGAGAAATATCTGAATAATTAAGAAGAAAAAGAAAATGTAATTAAGGTAAATATAGGGCAAGAGAAGTGGATAAAAGTTTACCTCTAAGATTCTAAGTCTGTTTTTCATTATATGAAAGATAAATGTAAAAAGTTTACACAAATCTCAGGAAGAGTACAGAAGAGAAAAAAGAAAATTCAAGAGGAGTTTAATTTTAAGAAATCACTTCATCAGTAATGAGAATAGTTTCCTAGAAAAGTATTATGAGATATAATCCTTGATAAATTCCAGGGAGATGAATTAAAGTAGCATAATTGTTCATATTCAGATCTCTCAAAATAAGGCATTTATTTTGAGTGCTAGAGGAGCACAGAAATTGAATTTTTGAGACTACAACTAATGTTCATCAAACAAAAGCAAATCAACAGATTAAAAAAAAATCAGTGATTTAACAGTTCAAGACAACATTAGCATAACTTATTCTCACATAAAATGACATGATTCATGTTTATCTTTTAAATCTTACAGCATTCTTACTACACAGAATATGATTTGGTAGGATGGCATTCTATGTTTCTTCATTTCAATTCGAAGAGTTTAGTTGATATTGCACATTGATCAATACAGGCTATCAATAAATTAAGGAAACAAAACAGTTATTGTGACATTAAAATGCAATCAGTGTTTCTTATGCGGAAAATGGGAATGTTAAAGTTCTCTTGCATAAAAAATAACTTTTAAAGGACTGCATTGGAAAGAGTCTTTGTAATTCAAACTTATTAATACATAAGGATGAAAACATGAAAAGTAAGTGGTTTAAAAATAGCTGATAACTTTACAAGTGAGAAAAAGCAGAGGACAGAGGTGAAATAATGAATAAGACAACAAAACTATAGTAATGACCACACAGTAGCCTAACCCCCAAAAGGCTTAACATGGGTGTGGAAGTAATATTAATATATTACTTAGAGAATTGACAGTCAATAGAATAACAGGAAAGGACATTTAGACTATATCTGGATAGCCAAAGGGAAAATATTCAATTTTTTTAAAGATTTATTTATTCATGCATATAAGCACTGGGGTACAGGCCAGAGGTATGGGGGGGTGAGAGGATTCACCACAGAGAGTGGGCAGCAGAACAGGCAGATCAACTGAAGTACACTGCTGAGGGGAGCAGCGGGCACAGCAAGAGAGGTCTGCCGCATCATGTGTGTCCTCTCCCTGGCCAGCAGCAGGGATCGAACTCGTGCTGCAGTGGCTGAGGTCTGCTTCACAGTGCGTTGCTCAACCCACTGCGCCACCAGGGAGACACAAATTATTCAATTTAAAATAGCATACAATACAGTTATAAATAAATTTTTGATGTGAATTTAAGAGATAATCAGTATCAGGCCTCCCTTTTGGCCCAGTGGATTGAGCGCCTCACTGTGAAGCATCAGGGGCACAGCGGCATAGTTTGATCACCAGCCAGGGAGGTCACCCACCTGGTGCAGCAGACCTCTCCTGCCTCGCCTGCTGCTCCCCTCAGCAGTGTATTTCAGCCCATCTGCCTGTTCTTCTCCCCACTCTGTCTCTGGTGAATCCTCTCACCTCCTGCACCTCTGGCCTGTACCCCAGCTCGTTATGCATGATATTGTTTATTTTTTTATTAAAATATTTTAAAATTTACATATACTTGCCATTAATTGTAATCCCCATGTATTCCCCATCACCA
This sequence comes from Galemys pyrenaicus, assembly GCA_019455555.1. NCBI lineage: Eukaryota > Metazoa > Chordata > Mammalia > Eulipotyphla > Talpidae > Galemys > Galemys pyrenaicus. The sequence continues at coordinate 575,850 of JAGFMF010011675.1, read as the reverse complement.
TCTCACCAGTGCACCA
>JAGFMF010011675.1:509460-574627 GCA_019455555.1 Galemys pyrenaicus | reverse complement strand
GAGCCTAAGGTATGGGACCAGCTGACCTACTAGATAAGGCCTGTAGGTCGTTTTTCAAGTTTCAGTCAGCTAAGTTTAGACAAACTCTGACTCTAACAGTAAGATTCACATCATTGTATATTCAAATGCCTAAATGGTAAATATTCACACTTGAAATAAGACTACTGAGCTAATTTTCAGTAATTTATATTATGGATAATAGTAAATTCATGTGATTTTAAAAAAATTATTACTATATAACAAAATATAACCATTAATATAACCATATAACCATTAATCTTGCAAATAGTAATAATATGTGTCATATATTAATAGGGAGATATTTTGATGTCCATGTATTATCACAAAGAGTAAAATACTTATTAAGTGGTCATTTCAAAAAAGAAAATAGAGGATAAACTCAAAAATGAGTCATTTAATACATGAAAACATTTATTATGAAAGATTCTCTCAGCACATTCACTACTAGAATATTTAAATGCTATAGAAGAACATTTGGACTTTTAAGTAGCTCTCATACCCTAGGGGAGGAAAAATAAGTTTCCCTCTACCTTTTCAGGTTCTTGCTTGAGACACCCCCTCTAACAAAAGACAGATTGATAGGCGAAAAATAAACTTGTAACATTTCTTCTGTATAATAAAAGAGACCCAGAAAAACTGTTAAATACTGCCAAATGGTCCAAACCATCACCTTAAATACTTACTTCCTTTAGTTAAGGACAAAATGTGTTAGGGAAAATGGCAAAGCTAATTATGGAAAATTAGCAGAAAGGCACAATAATCCAGGATCTAAAATTGTAGAAATGCAGCTAAAATTTCCCACAGCTCTTTGGTTCTTCTGAGACTGGAAAAATAAAAGAACATCAAACTAATTTGTAGAAGAAAAAGAAAATTTGATAACATATGTTTGGAGAGCTTATATGACCATAAATTCTAAAATACATGAGGGAAACCAAAGGTTTGTTTCCTGTTCTCCAGGCCAGAGCATCCAGGAGAGGAGGGAGGAGTCGCACATAAAGAGGAGGGGATGAATTGAAGTGAAAACCTTGCCTCCAGATGTTTGCTCTGCCTTATAGTAGGTTTCTCCAATAAAAAAACTTACCTCTGAAGCTGTCCATAAATCGAAAAAATCATTCTTTATGGTTATGGTAACAGTTTCTCTCCAGGACCTCCCTCGACCTTAGTTCCACATACCAAGGTGACAAGAATTAGAAACAGCCTATCTGAACATTTTGAAGACTGATCCTAGTTGTAATGCAGATTTACCTTTGCTACATTCTCTACTGTTAAGCATCTCTAGGAATTTGGTAATCCTTCTGGTATAGAATTGCAGATACCCTACAAAGGGATCTTTCCCTTATAAATATCTCTTACAAAAGGATAACTTCTGCTCAGTTCAGAGATTTTCTTATGTTTACTCCTTTAAAATAACCCATTCAAAACAATCCTTATGCCCAAGAAAGAGGCATATTTTTGGGTGAAATATGCTGTTCTCCTTCCCTATGTACTAAGTTGCAGAATTATAGGAAACATCACATTGTTAACCATGATGTTCTTATGTGGATAATGCATCAGTTCCTTGCCCCTATCTGTTCATGCAGGAATCCCATTCAGGTTGGACTGTATTGGCCTGTGCCCTTGCAATAGGGTGAGACTCCATACTTAGCAGCACTTCAGGCTAGGTTTAGACTTTACTTTCATCAGCTTGACATTCTAAATTTTGAACAAAAGACGCTGTATTTTCAACTTACACTGTCTTGCAAATGATATAGCTGGTCTTGTCCCGAGGTCATAATTCCTTCCTACCTTCCTTCAGTTATTTTGGGGAATCCTCAGGTAAGCGGAGCCTCTTCTGAGCTGTCTTTGACAGTTTTTTTCCTTTCCATAAAAACACACAAATCAGTGCAAAGGGAATTGTCCCTTGCTGCTCTTGCGTTCCCCTCCCAGCACTCTGTGTACTTAGGGTGTCTTTCAGTTGACCTGGAATGGAAATAATGACTCCTTGTGCTTGTCACCTGTACACCAAAGCAGTCTTAGGCAATCAAAGCAGGCCTCTGGATTCCTCATCATTCCTTTTCTCCTGTGGAGAGGGAGGGCAGAGATTGGCCTGGGTCACAGTTCTTTCCTTACCTCAGCAACTGTTCCTTTGCAGCTCTTTACTCCTCACACTTGTCTTCCTTATCCTCTCTTTGTCATCTTCTTGTGTTTCTTTTACTCTTTTCATCAAATAAATAAATAAAAAGATCTTCTTGCCTTTTTTCTTGAAGCAGAGCATTTCACTTTATAACCAGCACATAAACAAGAAAAATAACAACTCAGAAATGACCGCAGATCAATGCGTGTGTGACAGGTGTTCAGATGCAGAAGAACAACCTTCACAAATACTCAAAGCCTAATTCAGTCACAGAAAAAAAGATTTGTTAGAGAGGTATAAACGACATTTTGAACAATTTCCTAGAGAAATATAAACGAAAAAAAAAAGTTCATTGATGAGTATTTTTTTTAATTAGGGGAGTGTGTTAGTTCTCAATATTTATGCCAGAGATAGTGTTAGTTTTTTACATGAGAGCATATTGGTACCAAGCAACAGATGCCACTCACAATTGTTCCACTATGTAAAAGTGACCATGTGCTGTCTTAATTTGCTAGCAGTACTGTAGCAAAATATCACAAACTGGTGACTTGGAATAGCAGGAATGTATTATTTAGAAGTTCTGGAGTTTACCTGTCTGAGATCAAGGTGTTGCAGAGTTGGTTCCTTTAGAGAGCTGTTCCAGGTGTCTCTCCTCTTTATGGATGTTTCCTGGCAGTCTTTCTAGATGGTTTTCTCTCTACAGCTTTATAGCACTTTCTCTCTGTACTTGTCTTCCTGTTCAGAAATTCCCCATAGATATCAGTCTTTCTGGATCAGGGTTCATCCAAATACTCTATTTTAATTTATTATCTCTGTAATGACCCTTTTTCCAAATAAAGTGACTTTATGGAGTATTGGAAGTGAGGACTTCCCAAATATCTCTTATGGGGGACTGAATTCAATTATTAACACATGCCCACATAAGTAGGAAAGAGGGGAAGGACACAGGAAGAAAATGGAAACATTATTATGATGTGGACTCCCACTGATTTTAGAAGAAATAATATTATTTCTAAAATTTGCTATGAAAATTTCAACTTACAAGTTTTAAAAATGTGTAATGAAAGATGGTTAGAGACAAGAAAAAAATTAAGAATTAATTATTCCTAAATAAACACAAGTGAAATAATTTAACCTCCAATGGTGGCATTTTTATTCCACATTCCAGTATAGCTTTGGTAATATAAAAAATGTCTCCTATGAGGAATTTAAGATATTTTATATGAAGTATATTGAATCAATTCATTCCTGTTGAGTGAAATCTAAGGAAATCTTCAGTTTAACAAGTTCCCCAGTGATTGTGATGTACTCTAAAATTTGAGAAATGCTGAAAGTTTTTCCAGACCTGTGACCCTTATCCAGAAATCACGTATCTCTGTATAAGTTGTTGATGTCTTAACCTTGATTTTCTTTGCAGTTCCTATTTCCCCATAGTCCACTTAAATCTTGAGCATGATCCTGCCCTGTCTTCCCAGTCTCATAACCCACTCTCATTTGTTTTGGTTATAGATGATGCTATTTATAGACTATTATTATTAGCATTCCCATTCCACTGTGACGCTTGACTTTTCCTGACATTTGTGATTGTTTGTGCTGTGACTGGCAGACAAATACAGTATATGGTCATTTGAAACAGAATGTGACTTTCACATAGTACATAAAAATACCAATGATATTTAATCAACCTGAAAAATAAACAATAATTAATATTATTTTACAATCATTTTCTTTTCAATTTCTAATTTGATGTTGTCATTTAAACCTTTGAATATTAAAGGATTATTCTGTTGTGACCTAGCTCTTATTTCACTCTGAAATAAGTTGGAAATTTGAACTCTGTAATCGTAGTATGGATATGGAAGAATGTATCACCTCTAGTAAGCATGAAGGTCCATGGCTAAGATTTCAGTTCCGAGACATGAGAAGTTTTATAAGAAATTAATTCATGGCTCCTGGGATCTTCTCTTTTCCTCTTTCAATTGTTTTGTCACAAAGATTAGCCACTCAAGAATAATGGGGTACAAATATCTAAGAGTTTAAGACTATAGTTTCCATCCTTTCTCACATTTTTAGTTTTTGACTGTTATTAAAATGATATGCATCCCTCAAATAAGTTTAAATGCTATAGAATATCAAACTTAAGATATACCCGCTTTGAAATAGTACTTATTTTCTTATATTGATTGCTCATGAATGTTCAAAGGTCAAAGAAATATAAGTGAACTTATGTTTCCAACGCAGTTATGGCATTGGTTTAGATTGATAGTGAAATATACAATTGAAAATCTGTAGATGATTTTTTCTGTCTTAATTGTGCACATATATAATAAAAATACGTAAGACCTCTTGATTTTATTCTTTTTCACAAAGCAAATAGTTTGTCCTCATATCAGTTTAGAAATTAACTCAATTTAAACTTTCAACATAAAATTTATTATAGTTGAATATAATCTATAGCAAGTTGAATGTATAAAGTTGTCTAGCTTATTCTCACTTTGGAAAAACTGGTTTCAAGGTCTGATCCATTTCTCTGTGTTTGATGTCCTTGCTTTCCTTCATGGAAAAAGATATCAGATTGCCTAATTCTTAGAAGATGAGCTTACTCCTTCATCACTGATATCAAGGAATAAATCATGAGAGTTCCTCACTTGTTACCATTCTCATGTTAATGTATCTTATTATACAAATCCCCACACTTATCATATGTATATGTTATCTAGTTTATAACCACAAATGCATGTACATGTATAACTGGTTGAATACTAAACTTTTCTCATAATATATCACAGTTTTCTTTAAGCTGTGTCTGTGGCATACTACTTTGCCATTATCTGATATCCCACATTATGTCTTTACAAAATGAAAATTCATTGAAAATCAAGTGAGATTAATGCTCACATCTAAAAAGCAACTGTTTCATAAACTCATGGGTGCATTTTTGTTGTCTCTTAAGAAGTCAAAGTTTTGTATATATGCTTGATTTTGCAAACTGGTCTACATAATTCATAAAGGAAAAATCTCAATATAATGACAATCATAAGTTCTTAAATATTTTTAAAATATAGTTTTACCAGCATGATTAATTGCTAAATTATTCCTAGATTGATTTTTATTTTAATTTTAGTACAGGGCATTTTTTTCCTAATGATGTAATGGCAGAAAAATGGAGTTTATCAGTTTAGTAGCCTTCTAGAGTAAAGCTCTTGAGAGCAATCTAGATTAAAAAGGAATAAGCAGAGGGAAATCTTTTTCAATCCTACTAGAAAGCTATGATTTAGTGAAATAAGGTCCCTGAATTTAAAGATAAAAATAGAAGCTGCTTGTCAGCTCCTTTTAGCCATGGCCCTAATCGGACAGATGGGCCAAACACTAAAGCTGGCTGTCCCATCCCCTCAGGACCTATTTGCAACCTGCTGAAAACAGGTCTTCTTTTATATTCAGCAGCAGCTTTAATCAAATGCCTGTGCAGACACACAGTATCAAAGGCTCCATGTATTAACATATTTTTCTCTATGATAATAAAATTTGGAATAGATGTTTTAAGCTAATTAAGTCCCTTTGTTAGATAGTTTGGAATTTGACATTTAGATAAGTTTCATTTTTATTTTGTTTATTAGAAAATATTTATGATATGCAATGACATAAATTTATGGAGTTTATCAATTTAGTAGCCTTCTAAAGTAGAGCTCTTGAGAGCAATCTAGATTAAAAAGGAATAAGCAGAGGGAAATTTTTTTCAATCCTATTAGAAAGCTATGATTTAGTGAAATAAGGTCCTTGGAATTTAAAGATAAAAATAGAAGCTGCTTTAATATTCAATAATGGGCCAATACCAAAATATGAAAAAAAACTGACAATATTGTTTAAGCTTCTCTGAACTGCTCCTCAATCATATTCTTTATCTGAACATGTTTTCCTGAATTTTGTGACAAGCATTCCTGTTGTTTGTGAAAATTTAATATATGGAACATTTGATAAACAATAATAATTTTGCCTGACATTTTAATATAATTTTAGCATGTTTTAATTATTTACAATGATTCTAATACATCCACTCATTTATTTTCATTATAATAAATGCCCCATAGATGAATATGTCAAATTCATCATGTGAAGGATAGTTGAATTTTTTTTTTTTGTTACTATAAACAGTGTCGCTAGGAACATTCATAGACATTTTTCAAAATACACATGAGCAGAAATTATTCTAGGATACATAATTATAATTGAGTTAACAAGTTCATTTGCATTTATTACAGTTTCTTTGATGGACCTCTCCATTTTTTTTCCCTTGCTGTCCTCCATCCTCTTGTTTCCACCCCCCCTGTCTCCCGTCTTGGATGCCTCCTATCTATTGTCAGTTTTCAGGTTTGTCTTTGACCACATATAAGTGAAACTATCCAATATTTATCTTTTTCCTTCTGAATTATTTCATTTTTCATGAACCCTTCCAACTCTATCCATGTTGTTACAATGGCATGAATCTATCTTTTTGATTACTTAGTAGTATTCCATTGCATATAGATATCAAAGCTTCTCAATTCATTCCTCTGTTTGGGGGCATTTAGCTTGTTTCCAATTCTTGGCTATTGTAGAGTGTTGTAGTAAACATAAGGGTACAAGTTTCCTTTAGAATTGCTGTTTTGTGTTCTTTGGATAGATTCCTAGGTGTAGAATAGTCAGGTCATATGGAAGATCTATTTCTCGTGTTTTGAGGAAACCCTACACAATGTTTTTGTTGCCAAAGGAATTTTGGTATACAGCCAAGTTTATTTTTAGTTTTCATAAAGACTAAAAGACTTCATATGTATGTGATACTAATGGTGTATTACATTCATTGCAAAAGTCTTTTCTAAGTGTTTGATTAACTTTCAACAATATTCATAGTTATTTTGGTGTATAAATTTTAAAATTTGGTAAATATTGATATTTCTACAGTTTGATTTAAAAAAATGATAAGTTGCTTCTTATCCTTAGGTCATAGAGAAACTCTGATAACATCTTTTAGGTTTTTCTTTGACTATTTGGATTTTTAAAGTAAATATAATTACTTTTCTTCATAGCATGAGGGAGAATTCTATTAAAGATTTTTTTCTATATAGCTATCTGAAAATCCAAATACCATTTAAATGAAAACTTTCCTTTCCCTACTGATCTGTAGTGCCACTTTGATAACATTCCAGATGCCTAGTTCTATTGCTTGCATTTCTATTTTATTATGCTCATCTAACCTTAAGAAAAAATCCTAATTTAAATTTTGCTCATATTCTTCATTTCCTTTTGTTTTCTGTTCCCTTAAAGTCTATCATTATTCCCTCTTATTTTTGATGTTGTTACTACCTTTTAACCCGTTATGTTGAATATGTGATTTATATTTTACAACTTTTATACTTCCTGATAATTAAAGCTATAAATTTCCCTTAAATTTTGTTTTTCTAGAGTCTGGGTATTTTGTCATGCAATGCTTTCCTTTGACTCATTTTAAATATTTAAAAATTACTTCGTGATTTCCTTTTTGAGCAAACAATTATATAGTAATTTATTATATGGATTATGGTTATAGGGTGATAATATCAGTGTCCTTTTATATTGGTCTGATATTATTGAATAATATCTATAAATTACATTTATAATATTCCTGTTGGATTTTATAAAGCTTTCCTTAAGGTCTAATACATAGTCAATTTTTGTAGCTATATGGGCTTTAAAACAATACTATTTTCCTTCTAGTGGGATAGGAGGAAAGTTTAAGAACTTGATTTGATTCTTCTCAGAAGACTTAGATCATCAAACTTTTCTTGATTTTTCAGGTTGTGGAAAATCATCATCTGCTAATTAGCTATTTATTTTGTTTCTCCATTGATTCATCATTTTATCTACTTAATTATATATTTACTTAGTGTTGTATGTTATTAAGTGAATATATATTGATGACAACTTTATGTTGTCAATTTTGCTTTTGATTTCAAGTGATTATACTCTTGATGTGTCCAGTTGTTTTGATATACAAGAACATGCTTCGTTAGAAATACGAACTATTAAAATTAGAAAGTGTAGTCAAGACCATGCTCTGTTAATCCTGAGTTGGTTCACAAAATAGAGAAAGAATATGGTTGCCACAGGGTCAAAATTCATATGTACCAAAGACCCATCTCTGCTTTTTCACTTTCTGTAACTGCCTATAAGCTCCTGTAATGACAAGTTGTCTTTTAACTCTTTAAAATAAATGACATTGTGAGGAGAATAATGTTCTTATATTTTAATAAGTAAGTATTCATTATTTAAAATTGATTAAGTGGAGGAATACATGAGCATGTATATATGATCAGTCAACTCGCACATGCTGGACATTTGGGCTGTCCTAAATGGAAAGGATATATTTATTAGGCACTTGAAGTTGGATAGATGTGAGTCAAGAACAAATATACAAAAAGTTTTCTCAATCTCTAACCACTTCTTACCAGCCAACTGTGTTAGCTAAGAAATATTTAATCTTCCAATATTTTATTTTACTACACAAATAAACCATTATAAATCAACAAAAATTACTTGTGGAAAGATTGATATATTACTATATAGTTTAAATCTGCACTTTTTTTGTTCATTAATCCTCAAGTTAAAAACATAAAACAATTTTAAACATCCTAGACCTTAGTCACATTTTGGTCAATATGACATTATGATATCTGTTACTACTTAACATAATTAAGCAGAAATGAAAATTCCATATTCTACTAATTTTAGTGTCATTGTAATTGAGGAGCTCATCTTTTAAATTTTTGTCTTCCTTTTCTTTTTCCTTATTTTAGTATTTACAACATAGTAGATCATTTAGAGGTACAGAGTCACCCACTTCAGCTGTTATTACCATACCACACCCGCCACCAAAATATCCATAGGCCTCCATCTTTTAAAAATAGCAATTTGGCATATGATTTTGACACTGATTTCATGTAATCATGTTTTAAGTGTCACTTTACATGCCACGGTCATCATCTCTTAGACCCCTTTATTAACCCTCAGGTTATGAGAATGTAAGTAGGGAAAGAAATATTTGTCATCTCAAATGATATATATATGTATGTGTGTGTATGTGTATGTATGTGTATGTACATATATATGTGAATGACTTGAAATTTGGTTTTCACATAATAAGAAAAACTGTGTGATTGTTCTTATTATTTGTATAATCCAAAACTCAATACTCTTTTCATAGACACTTGTAACCAATGTCCTTTTTACTGGCACTAGAATTGAGTATGTTTCTGCTTAGACACCATGCTACTGACCTCTGTTGTGCTTATCTTCACCATCAAGCCCATGGTTGCCTGTGCCCAGGGTACCTTTTATTAATTTGAGTTCATCTGAGATGATTGGCTAGAAGTCTTTATATCATCTACATTGTAGGATATATATTTTTTGTACATAGTACATTCTCAATAATGATAGTTATTTATTGGTTGCCCCGTTAAAACATATATTTCTAGAAAAAAGGCATACTATACTCCAGACCACTGGCAATATAAAAATTAAATCACTAGATTCCTATAAAAAATTATATATAGTTCATTTATAGATAATAAATTACAATCCAAATATACCGAGTGATAAACATAAAATGGAAATAAGTCTAATATAAATATCTGCATTTCATAGCTTATAAGCACTATTTTTTATGTCAGTCATTAATTAATTAGTGATTTATATTTCTATTATAAATCCTTTAATTAGTGATTTGTTTTAGGAAAATCATCATTATTTTTCACACTCCAAAAACACACTGTGAAAACTGTTAAAATAATTGGTATGTTTATTTCATTTATATGGCTCTTTACCAAGTAACTTCAGCTATAATAGTTAACTGGGCACATATTTTCTTTTGTTACAGGGAATGTTCTTGAATCTATTTTTATATAACCCTCATGCCTAAATAAGTATGTAGTTGAACTATTCTTAATTATTCACAGTTTCTCCAAAATATTACATATTTTACAATTCTGTGCCTTTGCATAGCTTAAGGTTTTTTACTCCAGTAAATTATTTTACCATGCTTTAATTCTTAACTCAATACTTTCCCTATGAACTTCCTCTTTTTCCCAAATTCAATGTATGCACTTGCTCCCTCATCCCTGTTCCCACATCAGTTCATAATCTCTTTATCATTGTTTTATAACTAATAGCTATTTATATATCTGAGTAGTTTGTAAACTATTAAAATCAGAAATTTATGTTTCCATAGTTAATCTCTATCTTGTAACACAGTAATGACCTTGCATACACAAAAAAAAACTTGTATTCAAGGAGTGAATAGTTTACTATATCTATTCCTTATTAAAGTGGTAACATGAGTATTAAAAGATTAATATATTCCAATATTTCAGATTTCTTTAAAAATTGATATAAATGGATAAAGGATCTGAAAGCTATTTAGGATATGTATTTTTCAATGAATTAAGAAAATGGCATCCCTCTTTACTAAGAAAAATAGATTATCAAAAACTATGCATGCCTTTTAAATACTTTCAAATTCATGCTGGGCATTTTTTCACAATGGAATAGTATCTGTAATACACATATTAAATTGTTAACATTAACCACCCATCTCTTCTCTGTATATATTGATTTTGTGTTGTGGTCATGGTTGCCAGAAAAGAAGGAATTTGGGGGCAGTACAAAATAGCAGATGATCAAATGGTATAAACTCCCATTTATAAATAAATAAAACATGGGAGCTAATATACAGCATGGTAACTATAGTTAATAATATTCAATGGTATATATGAAATTGCTAAGAGAGTAATTGTTAAAAGCTTGTATCATAATAAAAAAATTTGAAACTATGTATGGTGAGAAATGGTAGCCAAACATATTGAAGTGACCATTTACCAGTACATTTAAATATCAAATCTTTAGGTTATGCAACTGAAACTAATACAATGTGATCATTCAACTGTAATATATATTTTCCAGAGTAAATGCTGATGATTTATACATAAGTTGGTGATTTCTAAATGTTAATCACCTGTTGAGATATCTTCCATGAATTCCAGATATTATTGCTATCTATCTATACTGCATCTTCAGAGAGATATTCAAAATAAATTCAAAGTCAACAGATTAAAAAAATCAAAACCATAATAATAGCATGTCCTTTATCTCTTAAGAAATATAGTAGATAGTGATGACTTTAAGGGTCTGAGCAACCAGATGAGAATAGATGAGGAAGTCAGGGAGATGAGAAAGATAAAGAAGTTAAGGGAAGCTCAAAAGTTCATTTTTGATCATCACAAGTAGGTTTTGATTACATATGCAAGTAGATATGTCAAAAATACAGTTGAATATAGGAGTTTGAAGGTCAATGATGAGGAATGGCCAGAGATACAAGTATAAGAATCTTTAGGGAAGAAGGATGACTCTTAAAGACAGAGGATTAGACAGTATCACCAAAGGAGTGAGGTATATGGAAGAAAGATATGAACTGTATTCAAAATTTCTTTGTAGACATAGATACAACTGCAGTCATTCTTAAAATATAATTTATTGTCATTTATGCAATGTATTTTATAAGTTTTTTTTTCTGCTTCATCATGTTCATCTTATTGGGAACATTGGCACATAAAAAATAATAAGTTGAAAGAATTATTGGCTAGATAAATGATTGGGGAAATGTTTCTTTAGGAAATATGTCAGTTTAGTCTGAGGTTATGAAATAATATATGTTAAAACACATAATGCATATTTAATTTAGTTTATGTGAACAAAAGATTCTCTAATAAGAAATCATAACAAGAAAATCAGTTAACAAAGGAGAGTATAGAATTCAAACAACAGAGGCTGGATAAGTTAAGAATCGAATCCTTTATAATATAATAGAATCATATTGTTGTATAGTTGGTTCAATCAATATTCTTTTTAATTTTTTTAAAAAAATATCAATGTTCATTTTTATTTTTAAAATTTGACTCTGATTTATGTTTACAGAAAATAAGTTCTTCCTATTTTTTACTATGAAATCAAAATTTATTGGCATTCATGCAATTCTGCATTTGTAGATCACTCTTTATTAGAAGCATATTTCAAATTTATTTTTTAGTGAGAATCTGAAACTTTCATATAAACTATGCTTATGTATTAATTGAGAAGTTATAGATTGCACAGTTTGTACTTAAAAATTGAATGCAAGCTAATTATTTCAGGGTTGCCAGGTAACTAATAAAGAAGATGTCAAATTGAAAGATAGGTCTAACTGAAGCTGTCTTTGAATAAATAATAGAATTATTGTCAACTTTAGCCTCAGAGAAATGAGACAGGGACCAATTCTAAGTTAAATTGAAGAAAACACAGTTGAAATCGGTTTCTCTGTTTTTTTAGTGAATTCTCAACAGTTTGTCCTTAAATTTTTATTCTTGCCAACAATTTATGATTAATGTACAGATGTTGAAAGAAAATTCTCAAGACATCATTCAATAACTGTTGAAGTTAAGTGCAATGGCTAAGGCATCCAAGAGGCATTTATTTATTATGCTTTAACCATGCATTTATGCATTTTAAATACATATTCATATAATGTATTGGTCTCTTAGAGAAATAGATGTCCACTAAGATTGATTACAAGTCTAATAAAAGATGTTATATAAGTATTTTTAAGGTGAGATTGATGTTATACTCTCTCCTGAGTATATGTGTAACAAAATACTTATAAAAAAACTTAGTTATAGTGATACTTAAGATGACAGTATTGATCACATCCTTCCAAATTTTGACCTATTTCTGTTTTAATTCCAGCAGGAAAAAAGTCAAGAAAGTTCAAGAATCAAAGGTAAGAAATGGTTGTTTTAATACTATAGTTTCATAAATTCATATAAATGGGATGCAGTATGCTTTGTTTCTTTGAAAACATAGTTAAAAGAAAAAAAAAAAAAGAGAGAATTCAAAGTCTTGAATGTGATTGTAAAACCATTGTGATCCCTTCAGAAATGCTGCAAGACTTGGGGGGATTTATTACTGAGATTTCCTTTCCTTTATTGTGCTTTTGGAAACATCAACACCGTTTTATCTTTATCTCCTTTATCTCTTTATTCTCCTGCAATTCCTCCGATAAGCATTGTCCATAAACATTGGGTATTTTACCACATTTATGAATTAACAGATGATGTTTTCCAAAATGCATTTCACAGAGAATTATTGAGTCACCATTATTTTATTTTCTATGAAAAAGCAATATTATATTAGTTTATATATTAAAGTGCCTGTAGCCTTTAGTGTAGCATAATCAACTCTTGTCCTTCATAGAGAGGCACTTCCACAGACAAACATTTTTAAGTTTTGAAGACTACTCGTTGAGATAAAAAACTATTCTAAGTTGACAATAATCTTTCAAGAAATATTTCCATTACCCTTCTCCTGCTGATCATAACAATCACATTATGATCTGCACAGACTTTTCCTCTGTTACTGCCTCTCGTGTCTTTATTGAAGTCTTGACCTTTCTTATTCTACATCTGTGGTGTTCTCACCCATCCATTCTTCTCAAAGTTTTCCCAGTCTCAAGGTTGATTAAGGAAATGTTCTGTTTCTTTCTATCTTTTCTGCATAGGGATATTTTTTTTTTCCTTTAGAGTTTTATTTAAAAAAAAAGAATTTAGAGGAAAGTTACCAGTTTGAATGTACTCCTGACATGGCAAAATGAAACTCGAACTTGAAATTTTCTAGATTAATGATTCCAAGTATAATCTCTTCACTTTCCCCTGCAATCTACTGACATATACAGTATTTCTCCATGTTTCGTCAACTGTCTGTATTGATATTACTAAAGAATATGAAAATTCATACTCTTATTTTGCAAGATATATTTTATTCAAATGAATTTTGTAAGACTGCCCTTCAAGGAATTCTAAAACTATTTGTGTTCTTTCTCAGCAAACTGAAGTATGGCTTGTTATTTTATATGTGAAATTATTATACTTACTTATCCTCAAAACACTCATACTAGTTCAAAGTTTTATGCCTTTGTGTTGCAAAAGGGAATTTCTATTCCAAGATGTGCTATATCAGGTGCATGCAAATGATATATGCCTTTTAAACATACTGAATGTACATCTACCTTCTCATGAAGGGTTCCAATGTTTTAGGGTGATTTAAATCAAATTTATAATTCTGTTATAGTCAAAATAAGGTTAGTATAGCTTTCTTCCTGAAACTTCATTGCCTTGGGGTACATAAATTATATCATCTGAAGTAGTAGGAATTATGTTTTCCAACCACTGCTTAGGAAAATGTTTTCTTTTATAAAAGTCATAAAGTTTTCAAGATTATGCTTGTCACTCCTTTCCATTATTAACATGGTTCAGAACACTTACATTATGATTTCTAGACTACTGAATTGTAACTAAATCAGTGATATATGGTTACACCACTACTTGTCACCTAATTCTACCTAGATAATACAACATTTTCTTAAATATTTTTGGAAATCATCCTGAAGTGTCATATTGCCGTAAATTCTGAGCTGCTATCTAAAATTGTTTTTAATGTCACTATTAAGAGAAAAATAATTCTGTGCCAGAAAAACAATAGCTTACCAATTGTTTGATTATAAAATTTCTAAATAGAAATTTTTCTTGGTAGTTAATTATTGAAATATAAGCTGTATCCTCACTTGATATTAGTTACCAACTCTTATAATACAATGAAATTCCTGACTAATTAGTAATCTCATTTGTCAGAACATGTTCATTTTATTGATAGGAATGTATCCAATGGATGTATTTCATCTTCTAATTTTCTGTATTCTATGCATATTTCTGTGATTACAATATCCCCAACCTCATAATGCCAGTGACCTGAGAACTGCATTAATCCACAGAGCATGGCCATAAAAATTGGTCCACTTTACTCTCTCTGTATGTTCATATATAAATACATATACACATATAGATAGAGAGATAGATATGTCTGGAAATTTACAATTCTATTTTTAATTGTATTTGACACATTAGCTTTTATTCCAATATTCCTTTGAAATACCATAAAATCCTTATTTTTACATTTTTTACATTTTTATTTTTATGTACTTCTATTTATAAATTGAATTTGGTTCAATAATTATTTTACTATTAGATTCTCAATTAATTTTCATATCCAGGTTGCCTATTGTTAAATGAGTTATAATACACAATATGGAAGTTTACAATTGTTTAAGGAATCCTTCCTGTAAGTTGCTTCAATAATTATAGTAGGGAAATGAAGACATTCCTGAAGCTTTGAGAGAAGAAGCAATTATTTGGAATTTAACTGTTACTTAACATTGTTCAGTGACATTACAGATATGTATTCCAAATCTATTGAAAATTTTATAAATATTATGGGAAATAATTCCTTTTGAGTATATTATTTATATAATTTGCACAGTAAATCAATTTACCTTTGTCAGTATTCTCAATGGAGTATTTAAATTTATTGTTGGCCTATTCATTTATATTTATAAACATTTCTCTATAGATTCAGTGATGAAACAGTATGTTTTCGAGGAAAATTTATTTAAGTAATCTTTGCCTTGCAAATGACTTAAAATTCTGTCAGCTTATTTGAATTTTGAAATTTCAAAATAGTTTAAAATGTTAACTGCAATTAGTAGAATAGTGTTATTGTTAAAAGTTTGCACATTTTTATGTTCTAGCTTCCTCACTCTGGCAATAAAAAAAAGTGCCTGAATGTAGATTCACCAAGAAAGTCCAGCTGCTTTTATCACACAATTTTCTTTCCTCTCTTTTCAAGTAGACTGATTTAACTTTCACCATTCAGAAGTGATAAAAATAAAGTACTTTCCCCTTTCATTGATATACTTTTGTTAAAATTCCACAATTGGGAAATACTGAGGTCTAAAGTTATTTCCCTAATGGGAATAGCTTACATATTATATTGTTAATACCCATCTTTGTTAAATGTCTAACAGATGTCAGACACCATGATGAGATTTTCTGCACATAATATGTCATTTTAATTCTCAGACACAAATCACCAGGTAAGATTAGCACACACATGCCATCATTCTGAGATATCATCTTCAAATTAAATAATTCAGAACACATTTTTTTGTTCTATCTAAAATAAATCACATTTGATTTCACCAATTATACAGTAGATGCATTTAACATAGTATTGCTTTTTACATTTTCAAGTATCTGATACATGAGGATTTTATTATTTAGTTAATTTCTTTAATGGCATAGTTACATTTACCTATGGCCAATGTTTTGTTTCAATCCTGTTCAAACAAGTCTACCAGCAGCATTTTTCAACAGCATGTGATCTCATCATGTCACATTTTGGTAATTCTCACACAATTTCAAATTTGTTATTATTCTATCTGATATGTTGATCTGTGATCAGTGTCAGTAATGTGACTCTTGTAATTTATGTGGGTGCCATGAACAATGCCCATAAAAGAGGGTGACCAAAATTTACCAAGTGTGTCTTCTGACTGCTCCACCAGCTGGTTGATACCCATCTCTCTTCCTCTCTCCAGTGCCCCTATTTTCTGAGACACAATGTTGAAATTAGGCCAATTATTGAACTATGATATCTTCTAAGTGTTCTACTTAAAAGAATAATTATACATCTTTCAAATCAAAAGCTGGTAATGATTAAGCTTATTGAGGAGGTAAAGAAGGCATGCAGAAAGCCCAAATTAGTCGATGTCTGACAAGTTCCATCAAACAGTTGACCAACTTCCACATACACATGGTTATTGTTTTTATTTATGCCATATTTTACATAGTGAAATCACCTTAGTTTTCATCCATTTTGTCCCAAAAGGAAGAGTTTCAATCTTTTTAATAACTGAAGAATAATCCATTGAGTATGTTTCCCACTATTTATTTATTTTCTGGTCTCCTGATGGGCATTTAGGTTGATTCCATGTCTTAGCTATTGAGGATATGCTGCTATGAACATTGTGATGCATAAGCCTTTCCATGGCATTGTATTTTTTTAATCTCTGTTTGACTATATAACAGTGGTATTGCCGGTTCACACACCATTAACATTTTGTTTTTAAGGAATCATACTTTTTTTCCTAAGTAGAGATATGAAAGCAATGTTTCAAAGCTTCAACAAAGAGGTTGACAAATTTTTTAGGGACCAATGTATCTAGAGACCTGAAGTTGAAGCCAGTGCTTACTTAACCGTTCTGAAAATCCTGGGACCCTTAAGATATAATACTAAATCTGTTCTGCCCAGACTCTGTAAAAAAGCCTGAGTGGAGCCTCCCTGGTGGCTCCAGGGGTTAAGCATCACCCTATGAAGCAGCCGCAGCCACTGCAGTGCGAGTTTGATCCCCAGCCTTGGAGGGGACCCACATGGCACAGCAGACCTCTCCTGTCTCCCCGCTGCTCCCCTCAGCAGCGTATTTCAGTCAATCTGCCTGTTCTGCTCCCCACTCTGTCTCTGGTGAATCCTCTCACCCCTCACACCTCTGGCCTGTGCCCCAACTCTTGTATGCATAAATAAATAAAATCTAAAAAAAATAAAAAAGAAACCTGAGTGACAACATATCGGTTTACACTGTGGTTTTATGGAGTATTTTGTTCCTACTGTTGAGACAAGGCAAACAAAGTTCTTTTTGTTTTTATTTTATTTATTTTTTATTTTTTTGCGTGTGTTTTTGTTTTCAAAATATTACTGCTCATTGAAAATGTACCTAGTCTTGCAAGAGCTCTGTGGAGATGTACGTAGAAGAAAACTAAACTCTAGCAAATGTCAACAAAAAGATTGATAAGTTTTTTTGTTTGTTTGTTATAGCAAACAACAATGCTCAATAAACTCACAGAAAAATTCTGCTGTTACAGACTTGTGATAAAAATTCTTTAAAATGATTAAGTGTTGCAAAAGAATACAATTTTATACCCAAACAATTGTATTATATCTCAGTAATCTATTTCACTCTTTTATTAAAACATACTTTCAAAATTAAATGGGGCAGAATGAATTCTCATTAGTGATTATTGATTATCTTGCAGTAAAACATCAGTGTCATTTATGCACAACTGAATAATGTGAGATTGGCAATTATTTAATTACTAATATAGAACTCAATTCAATCCATTTCACTTTGCACTTCACAATATAAATACTAATTGATTGTTGAGTAACAAATTAATTAAAATATAATTACCAAGTATTATAAGTCCATTGCCATATTTTTTATTTCATTAGCTTACATCCATTCCATTTATGATTTTTTTAATATAAAAATGATTTCTCTGTATATGAGTGGTGTCGTGGTAATAATAGTCATTGAAATAAAATGATAAAACAGATGCAAATTCTAGAAGCCATTATATACATAAGATAATAATTGCTACTTTGAGAATTCAAAAAGTGTAACAATTTCAGTTCTAATATATAACTTCATAAAAGAAAAATAAGTTAATGGAACTTTATTCACTATAAATAACCTAAATTATGCCCTCAAACATCTCACTAAATAACTTTCAAATAGTATAGATTTCAAAGTAAGTAATGACTTTTCTCTGGAATGAAGGCAGTATTCATCCTCTATTCTTAAAAAAATTCATTTGAATAAAGTGGTACAATTTTAGATGATTTTGATGCATGTCTTTCTGCCACAATAAGCAGGAATACAGACATCTTCCTCTACCTCATGATGCTATTATCATCAACCAGATGAGGTTTCAAGAAGCATCTGATAATATTTTTATACCAAGATGGACTCAATTTACGTTATGCAAAACATATTATCTCCCCCCCTTATTTTGCACCCATTCTCTAGTTTTTAAAGGATACCAATAAATCATGTCCTCCAATAGGCCAAATGTTTTGGCTTCAGGGTGATTAATTCTGCAACTGGCTTCGCCCACCAGGAGGCAGTGCTCTCTAAAAGAAATCAACATGTAGCTGGTTTGATGATGTTAAACTAGAATAACTGACTAATTTTTTTTCTAATGCATAATGACATAATGCTGAATGAAATATCAAGTAGATATTGTTCATACATTCAGGTGGCCTTTCTTTGCCTAATTTAATATATCTTTACAGGCACACTAACATTTCAACATGGATACTCCCTTCAGTCACAAATATAACATATCTTTATTCTACTTTTGCAGAGTTAAATGATCCCATGAAGTAATGTTTTTAAAAATTCCTAAAACTGCCTCCTGAAGTAGTTGAATGTAATGTTTCAAGAAATATTAAGCAATATTAGCAAAATGTGCTTGATGGCTTCATTTATTTAAAGAAATAATTTTTAGCCTTAGTGAAAGAACATTTCTTGAAATGTTTATGTGAACATTACATCTGGGCAAAAGTCCCTGTTTTTTCTGCCAATGAAAAATAATATGGTCTATCAGTTTTTCCTGTTTGTTTTATCTCCCAGGCTTTTTTTTTTTTTTTAAAGATTTTATTTATTTATGCACACAAGAGCTGGTGTACAGGCCAGAGGTGCAGGGGGGTGGTGTGTGTGTGTGTGAGTGAGAGTGTTCACCAGAGACAGAGAGGGGAGCAGAACAGGCAGATGGACTGAAACACACTTCGGAGGGGAGCAACAGGTGAGGCAGGAGAGGTCTGCTGCGCCATGTGGGTCCGCTCCCTGGCCGGTGATGTGCTGCAGTGGCTGCGGAAGCCCCACAGTGCGGTACTTAACTGCTTTGGACACAAGGAAGGCCCTCACAGGCATCCTAAACATGCCATTTTTATTTTAATACAGAGCTATATTTACTTAGATTGTGAAATGCATATTTCTTCTTTCTTACTCACGATCTTTAGTTGATGTAGAGTGTAATACTTTTTACGTTTTTTTTAATTATTTGAATTTTTTAAATTATGATTCAAATTTTAATGAACCCTTTTTTAATTGTAATATGCTCAGAGACTTTATGATGCAAGGCAGACATGTCTTTCTTGGTCAAACTATGATGGATTACTTCATTTGGAGTTTACTTCTATCAAAGGCCAAATAATTTCCCTTTGAAATAATTATGACATACGTTTTATAGTTTTTTTTAAAAGGTGGCAGCGGTGCTAGGTTGGGGGAGGGTGACAGGATTTACCAGAGACAGAGTGGGAAGCAGCACAGGCAGATTTACTGAAATACATTGCTAAGGGGAGCAGAGGGGCAGGATAGCAGTGACAGTGCTTAGACATAACCCCTATGCTACCAAAGAGCCCTCCCCCCATTTATATAGTTTTAACTCATTATATGGGTAGCATTTTTTTAATTGCCTGCCTAATAAGATTTAAATGCTTTTACTAGGGAAAACAATATATATGTGATTTTAGTAAAATCACTATCATTGTTAAATCTTTGAAGGTAGAATCCTTACCCATTGAACACTGGAAAATAAGTGAAAATTGTTCAAATATTCATTGTGATAATTCCAAATTTCTACTTAATCTTTTATTCCTGTTTGCCTTTGATTTATTCAGCATTCCCATTATATTTAACCATGGATCTCTTCCCACCTTTCAAGAAAGAGCTGTTATCCCTCAAAGTTTTTAGATTACAAGAATTACACACTGAGAACCACTGACTTGTATTACACTTTTCAGAGTATATCATGGGATTTAGACTCTGCATATTTAAGCTTAATTGTTTATCCCCCACTTATGAACGTTTAATCTTCTTAGCAATATTATTATCATTTCAATTTTGGTATTAAAAAATCAAACATTTTTATGTACAAAATATATTGTTGCTGCATAAAATTCAGTAATCTTCTTTTGGAAATATTAATGGAAAGTCTCGTCTCTCAAAAGTTGCAGTCATGCTGTGGTAGATACTGTGAATTGGTTCACTCAACAACCATTTCAAATACCATTTAGTATACTTCTTTTTACAGACCTTTTACAGAGTGTCTTAAATGAAAAGCTGCATTTCCCAGATTCCCCTGAAGTTAGCCTTCTAGATGTGGTTTAAGGTATCTTCTCTCAGATGTAAACATGAATTTCTGTAAAATTCTTATTGTGAAACAAACAAAGATCTGGCGACAGAAGTTCTCCACTGGCAAAGCCATTGAACTTCTGAACCCAGTAACAAGGGTGATAGTTAGTCTTTGTAATGGCAGATACAGTAATTTTTTCCATATTCCATTTTGTAGTAAGGTTTTGAAGTTGATTGCAAGAATTCAGGATATAGCCCTTTCTTCATTCCTATAAGCTATTTCCTACTTCTTTAATACATCTCTTTTCCTTACATAATAGAGATTTAGTTGTCTGTAACAAAGAACTTTTGTCAGTGCCTCAATCCATTCTAGTACTAGGGCAACCATGGTTATGGTATGGAAAACAATATGTAGCCAAGGGGTTATCAACCATCTGTTTAACAGATTATTGTGAAAGATTAGGAAGCAAACCTATCTGCAAGGCTGATACAGGCAGTAGCAGCCAGGAGGTAAGGAAGCACAAGGTGTTAAACACAAAGTATCGCAAACACAATCACTGTTCAGGCCCATGTTAAAACCAGGTAGTCCTATGTAGTTTATAAGTATAAGTAGGAAATTATAGAGGTAATCAAATTTCATATGCCAGTTTTCAAACTATTCAATTTTATTGTGCTGAGCAACAACTACATGCCAAACACAGTTCTAAGCACTTATATATAGTAGCTGACAGAACAGGATAAATGCCTATTAATTATTCAAGAATTACTAATCTCCATCAATATGGCTTGAGCTGGGAGATATTATTTAAAAAAATTCTAATGAGTTGGAAAATTTTCTTTAAGGGAACCAGAAAAGAAGCCGACTTTGGGCAGAACAATGGCTTGTATGAGATAAAAGATTATATCTTGAGTTTTGTGAATTTGCTATCAAATCTTTACATGTTGGAAAAAATGCTACCACTGCTAATTCTTATACTTTAGTTATTACTAACCCCATCCTCCACTGATCCTATACAGCTCATTTGATACCGGGTCTACTGGAAGTATGAAATCACATAGTTTACATGAGCAAAAGAATCATGTGTCTTCTAGTAGACCAACTGTTTTGTTTTTCCTAGAGAAGCATACTTTAAACTGCTTTTCAAAATAGCAGTGGAAATTGTGCTTTGAGCTACAGTGCCTCCTTTGCACAAGCAACACAGCTTTCCCTTAATATGCCCATCTCTTCAGTAACAGTATCTTCTATAATACGTTAGTGTGATTTGATAGAATTCAGAGTATCGGATTCACTTTATCAGAGAAAAGTATTTCACTTTTATTTTAGAACTCTGTCTTCAGCAAATTAATCTAAAAAATAATAAGCAAGGTCAGGTGGAGAGGTTGCAAAGAGTTTGGTCATTGTGGAAAGAACATGCTGGCAGATAATCTACATGGTGACAGCATAGAGCCATCTGGCATGTGGTCTGCACACCACAGGCCCTATGATGTCAACCACAGCAGGGAAACCTGCATGAATAATCATAGGCTACTTATGAAGATATAGTTGAAGGGATAATTGCTGAGGATAGTAGAGAAAACTTCCACTTCTCCATGCAGATTTTTTTTAAGTTTATTTCTAAATCATTTAAATAAATTAGTAAAGACAGCCTCCTTGCAATTTATCAGAATTATTAAATCATTTAACTAAATTAGTAAGGACAACCTCCTTGTAATTTATCAGAATAATCATAGGAATCCATGAAGTCACAAATCTGAACCACTTATTTATTTATAGATGTCAACCATGGATAATTATCTTGATAGTATAGATTTTGTCCTCAGAAAATGCTAGAATAGATAGAAAATACTGATCCACTATAAAATTACTCCTTCCAAATCCAAAAATCCATTCTAAATTTTTATCATTTCCCAAATTATGTTCATCATGGTGTGAACTACATTTCATGCAAAGACTTATCTAGAGGTTACATACCATTATAAAGATACTCTTAAAAAATGCCAAGAAGATAGAGATGACTCAATGCAATTATAAATCTTATTCTTATTTGAAATCTGGGAAAGCTATTAAAGAAATTTAATCAGAAGACTAAATCCCCATATAAGTTAAAATCCAAAGACACTAAAGTCCAAAGGAATTAAGACTCAAAAAAATCAATTATCTATTCCCTTGAAATCCAAAGAATATAGAACTTTCCCCATTTCTCATCTTACTCCACATGAGCCCCAGGGAATGCCAGAGGCTGGTTGTAATGCAACTTCTTTTAGTATCTGCTGTCTGGGCTTCAGTTTTCCACAGAATCTCAATTAGATCGATTGATGTGCCCCTCTTTTAGAGAGTCCAAAGATTATCATAGTCTGTGTTCTTATCCAACTTATTTTGTAAAGAAACTCATTTCTAGAACATAGATAAAGCTATTCTGCTCAGACTTATGTTTTCAGAAGCCAGGATTTAGATTTGGCAAAGACTGAAACAGAAATTCAATGTTATTTGAAGAAATGAACCACTGTAGGGGGCCAGTGCTTATACCCCTGAACTTTGAAAATAACTTCAAGCAAAGAGGCTAATTATGGCATAGTGTTTATCAGATCTGTGAGAAAGGTAATCTATTATGAATACTCTGTCCTTTCTCAAATCATGGCTTTTGGGATATGACCATCTTCTTTTGAGATTGGAAATATACAACTAAAACAACTTTAGTAAGCCTCAATTCATGTAATTTTCCCCCAACTATCCAGCATGTTAAATATCACTTAATGTCTGTCTTAGCCTAATTTTTCATAAAAGGAGAAATAAAATTAAGGATAAAAACTTAATCATTGAAAGTCAACTGTAAAAATGATGCATTCAGAGTGGGAGGGAGGTGGGGAACCAAGAAGAACAAAGAGGGAAAGAACCACAATGGACACACTCAGGAGATTTGGCAATGGGTGCACTAAAGTGACAATACTTAATAAGTGTGTCCTAATATATCTCAGTTAAAAATAAATTTTAAAAATACTGTTTAAGAAAATACAAGTGATTTTTATTAAAAAGGAAAAGAGAGAAAAAAAAAAGCAACCACTTTCAAAAGATTTATGTGTGTCATTTTCTGTTGCATACATCCCTGGGAATCGAGGAATAAAGAATAAGGACAGGAAAATGGTAGGCAGTTGCAGGTGCAGTGCTCTGCCAAGTTGTCCACCTATGGTATTACAAGCTAGTCATCTCATAGGTGCCTTAAGCAATATCACAAGAAGCCATTTAATGGATTATCTGAATTTCCCAGGGGAAATCTAAGGGAGGAAAAGGAGAAAGTGTCTGAATTTATTTACCAACCTCTGTATACATTAGGCAAAGCTTGTCACTAGCCATGCCACACGTTCAGGTTATGTACGTGTGTGCCTGAGTTATTTTCAGTTCCTCAGTGAGCAGAGTGGGGAATGGGATGATATGTTATTGAGAGATGAGCTTCAGAGAACAATAGTAGTAATCAAGGTCTATGGCAATGGCAACTGTGATCTGACTCCAAGATTGGGGGAACAGCTAAAGGTTTGGGGCATTCAGTCAGGAAACATCAAGTAGGCAGCTGTGGAGTAATGAATAAAACAGAACCCAGTACCTTTTCCTTTTCCTTAGTCTTGTGTTTCTGATATAACAGTGCTACAATGAATGTGGGCTCTTTCCTTTTTATTAGATTTATTTAATTATATCTAACATCATTTGTAGTCCCCAGAGAGTTCCTACCACCATTTCAGCTATGCACCATCACCTTAGTCCCTTGTACTCTTTCTGCCCTCATCCCTGTCTCTGCGTACCCTCCCCCTCCCCCAACATCTCTTTGGTTTCTCTTTGACCTTTGGTTCTTATTGAGTTTTTTGTGTTTGTTTTGGTTGTAATTGCTCATTTCCTTGAGCTTTCTCTTAATTTATTTCTTATCTTTTGCTGTACTTGTTCCTTTACATTCCCCCTAAAAGTGAAGACATCTGATATTTTTCTCTTGCCTTCTGACTTGTTTAACTGAGTATAATTCCTTCGAGATCCATCCATGTTTCTATGTGTACTTTTTTTTGTTAATAATATTTGAAATAATTTGTATTCCCCAGGGAGTACCCACCACTATTCCACCCATGCACCATCACCTCCATCCCTTGTGCTCTTTCTGCCCTCACTCCCGTCTTCACCCTCCCCCCTTCCCCAAAGTCCCTTTGGCTTATCTTGCCTTTTTGGTCTTGTTGAGATTTTTGTTTGTTTTTGGTTATAATTACCTATTTCCTTGAGCTTATTCTTTGTTGTTGTTGTTGTTCTTTCGTATTTCTCCTAATAGTGAAGCTATCCATTATTTTTCTCTTGACTTCTGACTTGTTTCACTGAGTAAAATTCATACTAGTTCCATCCATGTTTCTATAAATGTCCCTAATGCCTCATTTTTGATTGCTGAATAATATTTCATTGTGTATATGTACCACCTCTTCTTGATCCAGTCATCTAATTTTAGGCATTTGGGTTGTTTTCAGGTCTATTACAAATAGTGCTGCAATAAACATAGGAGTACAGGTGCTCTTTTGGATCAGTATTTTTGTATCCTTTGGATAGATTCCCAGGAGTGGGATTGATGGATCATATGGTAGTTCCATTTCTAGTAAATTGAGGAACCTCCATATGGTCTTCCATAATGGTTGGATTAGCTTGCATTCCCACCAGCAGTGTACTAGGGTTCCTTTTTCTCCACATCCTTGCCAGCATTTGTTGTTGTTGGTCTTTTTGATGTATGCTATTCTTGCTGGTGTAAGGTGGTACCTCACTGTGATCTTGATTTGCATTTCCCTTATTATGAGGGATGTTGAGCATTTTCTCCTGTACCTGTTGGCCATGTGTATGTCCTCTTTGGAGAAGTGTTTTTTTCAGTTCTTCTGCCCATTTTTTGATTGGGTTTCTTTATTTTTCTTGAGTCTTATGAGTTCTTTGTATATCTTTGTGATCAGACCCTTGTCTGTTGTGTGGAGCGCAAATATTTTTTCCCATTCAGTGGAGTTTCTTGTTGTTCTGTTTAATGTTTCCTTTGCTGTACAGAAGCTTTTCATCTTGATGTAGTCCCACCTGTTTATCTCTCTCATTTTTTTCCTTTGGGGACTGCCACCTCGAAGGCACTGTTGAGATGTATGTCTTGAAGTGTTTTACCTATGTTTTCCTCTATATATTTTATAGTTTTGGGTCTTACATTTAGATATTTTATCCATTTTGAGTTGATTTTCATACATAGTGTAAGATAGTGGTCCAATTTAATTTTTTTACATGTGGTGGACCAGTTTTGCCAGCACCATTCATTGAATAAGCTATCCTTTTCCCATTGCAGATCCTTTGCTCCTTTGTCGAAGATCAGTTGTCCATAGTTGTGTGGTTTTACTTCTGTGCTTTCTATATGGTTCCATTGGTTTATGTGTCTGTATTTATACTCATACCAAGCTGTTTTAATTACTATTACTTTATAGTATAGTTTGAAGTCTGGGAGTGTGATACCTCCATTCTCCTTTCTCTTAAGTAGAGCTTTGGCTAGAGAAGGCGGAGATAGAACCACAGCCTCTATGTATACTCTTAATGACCAAACCACCATGTTCTCTTGTGGGCTGATGTTCACAGAGGCTTACCACAACAAATCATTATACAGCATAATTACAGCAGAATGTTCAGACCTTGAATCCTATCTCCCAGGAAGGTTTTTACTCTGATTTGGGTTTTAACATCACTTTAAAAGATTCCTAATTTTAACCTGCCATTGTTGCTTCAAAGAGTTTGCACTAAAAGTACAACGAAGACCATAGGTCTGTCTTGAGTTCTTCAAGCCACAGTCACTTCACAAATTTGGTGTGTTTCAGACCTTGAGTAATAATTTTAGCTGATACATTAAAGCATAATGAAAATGCTTTCCACTAGTTTGTTTTCCTACTATTTCTCTTCTCTTTTTAGAAAAGTCACCAGTGACCTATTTATAAATTTGGTTTCCTTCCTTTTCTGCCATGTAAAAAGATAACTGCTTCTTAGAAGTAACTGCTGTCTTACTCCTTTTACCATTTTTTTTCATGTTTATATTTGGTATGTTTATCTTGACTTATGTTTCTGTCTAGACTTTTAATATTTTAAAGAATTTAGAGTGGGTATGCTCTTATTCCGTTGTTCAAACTAATCATGTGCACCTTCACTTCTTGACTTGGATAATCTTGCCCATGAAGTGGAAATGTCTAACAATGTAAAACAAAACCTATCTGCTTGTCTTTTTTGCTATTTTCTTTTATGGCCTTGATTCCACAAATGCATCAAACAGGTTCTTAAGGTTCAACAGAATTGCTGACTCCAGGATAGCCAACCTAATGTAACCATCAGTTCAGATTCTTTTATTATTTTTCAAATTTTGGGTATGTGGACTCAAACTTAGTTCTTCCACAATTTCCTCTATAGCCCTGAAAGCAAAATGAAATTTGAAGCATCAGACTTAAGCTGACAATAATAATTTAAGATCAGAGCCTGCTTAGTATTATGTAACATGCACAGAATCCAGCTGCCTTGCTTTATAAAAGCCACTCCCTGTGGATAAGCCTGAAAAGCACAATGCAACTGGCAATTAACTGTTCTACTCTTTCAAGAGGCCATGTTAGGTGGATAGTAAGATTCCTTTTGCCACACATTTGAACTCCACTCCAGTTAAGCTCAGTGCCCTTTGCTGCCCACAGCAGCAGCTACTGAGCTAACACAACCCCCACATGTGCCCTAAGGGTGTGAAACTGAAGTTATACAGCTGAAATTAGAGCCAGAACTCTCCTCCTTCTCTCCCTCCCCCTCCACCATTAGCCTTTTACTGAGGCCTCTGAAGCTTTTTAGAATGCTTACACACAGTGCATTTTGGTTCTGTGCTTAATGCAGCTTCTATTTTGCTTATATCCAGATGCACAGCATCTTTGCCAGATCAGTGCACCTTTGCTGAAAGCCTGATGTTTGCTGGCATGCCTTTGTGTCTCTTTAAAATATTGCCTGTGGACAAATCCTTTAGAAGCTGCAATGACCAGCAAAGAAGAAAAGAAAAGCATATTTTGACTTGAAGCTGCTAACAAGCTAAAATTCATTTACATAACCTAATCTAAGCCTTCACAAAAACAAACAAAAAGATGTGTTTACTAACATTTGAAGTAAAACCATATGCCAGGATCACCTCAACCTACTAAAACTAAGTCATGTAGAGAACAAGCTTTAAAAAAACAAAAAGAAACTTAGAAAACAATCATAAAAATAAAGGAAACTATGAACAAACCTTATTTTTTCTTTGCATGTTCAACTCTTACATGCTCAAATTTTTCTTTTCCCTGGGGAAGAATTTTATAGAACAAAGATAAACCAGGGATGTTATATGTTATGCCAAGTGGGCATCAGGAGAGGGAGAATTCTTCATACTTCTCTACTACCTGGTCTTTAATAATGTCATTCCTAAAATGTCAGGGGAATATACTGATCATTGATGTTTTCATGAAGAATATTTAAACTATATTACACACTTGTGAAGACATTCTGAGAGGTTATATTTTACTGAATAAAATTAATAACACTCCAAGTTTTAAATATACTAATTTAATATATAAAAGAAGAGGATAAAAATAAAATTCTGGGAAAGTAGTTTTCAAGCCACCAATTTATGTTATTGAACACTCATATTTGATATTCATTTGAAATGCATTTGATATATCTAAATTTATTCCTATAAAATGCAACTGAAAGCCATTATGTAAAATAAACCTTTATATGAAATTTTAATATTGTCAATAGGGAATTCTTTCTATCAAAACTTATTAGCATAGTAGAATAAATATTCTTTTGTTTGGGACCATTTTCTTTTAACTAATATTTTCTACTTATGTCCTTAATTGAAGAGATAACTAGAGTTATCTAACTAGAGATAGTTCTCCAAATTTTTAGGAAAAATTATTTTGAATATTTTTTTTTCAGCTGTTCCCTCATCCATTAAGCTAGTCTCTAAACTAAGGACCAATTTGTCGGAAGTGTATTCTAGAAATGCAAGTGAAATTTTCTGGTATATGACTCAATAACACAGCCTAGGGATGGAAATCTTAATGGTTTGATATTTACAAAGAGCACTGACTCAACACAACTGTGTTGAGAGTTCTGTGACTTGAGAGTTCCCCTAACTTTGAATCCCTAAACTTTCAGACTTCACTGTACTTCAGTTTTCACTATCATGTACTTCCCATCACACTATAACCACATTGGAAGGCAGTGAAGCAGATGTCTTCTTCCTTCCTAGGGGCAGCTATAAACTGTTCTGTTGTTGCTGGGTTTTATCGTGCTATATAGCACTCTTCAAAATCTAATTAAATTAAACACAGTTACCATATGGCCCAGCAATAGAGTGACTAAGGTATATACTCAACAGAAATAAGAACACATGTCAGAAAAAACTTGTGTACAAATATTCATTGCATCAGTCATAATGGCAAAAAATAAAATAGAAACAAGGCAAATGTTGGTCAAATGATGAACGGATGAACAAGTATGGTATAACACCATGGAATATTATTCTGTAAGAAAAAGGAATAAATTGTTCATACATGCTGCAATGTGGATGAAGCTTGAAATGTTATACAAAGTGAAAAAAGCAAAGACACAAAAGGCTGTCTATTGTATGGTTGCCCTTATATGAAATGTCCCAAACTGACAAATTATTTTAATACAAACAGTATAATAGTAGTCGACTAGGGGTAAAGGGGTCAGGAAATTGGTAAAGAATGACTGCTAATGAATGCGAGGTTTCCTTTTAGAGTGATAATTTTTTTTCCGAAATCATATTCTAGTTATGACTGTACGATACTGGTAAAGATTTAAAATTCATTAAATTATATACTTTAAATGTCTGAGCTCTGGAGCATAACATACATCTTTTCTGTTCTTAGCATGATAATCATATTGCTAGGCAGGACTATATGTCCTATTTAACTTTGCAATGATCTTTAGCAATAAAGCATCATGATCTCAGGGTGCTTTGATAAATTTATAACTTACAGATACACAAATGAATTGGAAAATGAAAAATGGTGTTTGCTATATAGATCGCATGATACAACCTTGTTATTTTGAGATAGTGTTGTCTCTTTAACTGCTAAGTTCACAATGTTGAACTCTATAAAAAGGAAATTAACCTGCAAGTAGGAACAAAGCATAAAGAAATGGCTCCAAATTACCACTTATGTTTATATAGTGTGCTGGTAGAGGGATAAGAAAATTGTTGAAATATGTAATAGGTTCTATTTTTAAAAACAAAATGAAAGCAAACAGAAAATACTGAGACTTGCTTAAAATTATACATGAAACTTTATATAAGCTATGGCAAGCTGCATTTCATCTTGTAGTCTGCTACTGTCATACCTAATCTGTAGAATGTTGGTCTGAAGGGCAATGAGTTACAAGAGTATTTGTATATAATGCCTATAGGAAGAAACAAAATGCTAAATTATATAGAAAGCTTTATGTGTACACAAAATAATTAGGAATAAAAATTAGTCATCCTTATTTTCTGTGTATAGCAGCTTTATTATTTTTATTTTTATTCTACCTGTTAGTTTCAAGTCTATGAGTTAATGCTTTTAAATGCTATTAATTATAAATAAGATCTATTATTTTCTCATGTTGTTTATGAGTAATTTAAAGGGCATTCAGAACTCATATAACCTTGAAATAGGAATTCAAGAGGTACTTTTGGGGATGGCATATTTTATAATTGTTGCCTTTTCCATTATGCAGGTTCCTGGTTATTGTATTCATTTTGTGCTTTTGCCTTTTAATAGAACTGCTGCATTTCACTAACAATTAAGGTCTTGTTCTGGTTCACTCCAAGAACACGCCTTTGCTCCTACCCTAGGTCCTAGCGTGCTATTAATAGTGCCAGCTCTGGTTAACGTTTACATCAGGGTTTGAGAGGAGATATTACAGTGAAGTGCAAATTAAAGGCTGCTAAAATGCTGCTGCCAACAATTATACTGTGGCACAAGTACATTTTTCATTTATTTCAATGGATCAGATTAATAAGTCTGCATACCACATTATCATAAAAGATAGACCAGGCTGTCCATTCTGATTATTGCTAAAACACTAGCATTTCTAAGACTGCTTTGCTAAAATAGAACACATCTATTGCTAACTAGTAGTTTAAATATATGTAATTATTGTAGGATGTTAGAAGCTTCTGTCAATCAAAGGTCAAACTTTTATTTCCCACTTTTATTTATTTTTTTTTCTTTCCAAATTAGTTCTCTACAAAATCAAATCCTTTTATGTAAGCTATGTTGATAAAAGAAAAATTCTTGCATTTCAATGGCTTTTTGAGTAACTAAGCCTGTTTAATTTAAAATCCCACAGAGCAAATTACTATTCAAGAAGAGGACTGTGTAAATCAAGCCCAAGTTTAGGCGATTCATCTTCTATATTAAATATTAAAAACAGAATGACCTTAAGCCATTCATGCTACAGGAGATCAACAACCAGCATTTTTCTATTTAGTTCATTTTTTGGGGGGTAGCAGTGTCTATCTTCTAGAACACAGATGAAAATTCTATTTAATAACTTGTTGCTTATTTCTGTATAATAGGAGCAAACATCACAGTGATTATGCCACAGAGCACTAATATCAAATCAAACATCTCTATCCCTGCAGAAGAGTACAAGTGTTATGAACAACCTCTAGATTAATATATAGATATCTATATATAACATTCTTATTGAACTATTAATCAAATAACCGTTTTTTTGTCAAACAGTACTCCTTTTTACAAAGAATTAAGTGAACTTAAATATTCCAAAGCATTAAAGATATTGTCTGAAAAGAACAAATCTTAATTCCTTCTGCTGTGTCTGCACCTTGTTATAATGCTGTAATTTTCACTCAGTGGAACTCCCATATTCTCTTTACCTTATACTAAAAAGTAGGGGTGAGACTCTTGGACATTTGAGCTAATTCTTCATATAACTTCTTTGTGTCTAGAGTCTGGTTGTATATACTACTTTTTAAAATACTTTTCAATTTTAATTAAACTTCTAAATTTTTTTTACATCACTGTTCACTTTTGTATGGCATTTGATTTATCTTCTCAGGTGCATTCCCCATAAATCTCCCACCACCATATCACCTGTGAACCATTGCCATGGTTCTTGTGCTCTTCTCACCCCTGTTTTGATCCCTCTTTTTCCTGCTCCCCTAATGAGTATTTAAGATCTACAGTTACCTGCAAGTTTTGTCTATTTTTTTTTGACACTTTGTTTGGTTTCCCTATATTCCTCCTATAATTGATACCATGTGATATTTTCTTTTTTCCTTCTGACTTATTTCACTGAGCTCCATTCATGTGCTACAAATAGCATAAAGCTTATCTTTTTTGATTACTGAATAGTATTTCATTGTATATATATACCACATCTTCTTGATCTGTTCATCTGTTTTTAGGCCTCTGGTTTGCTTCCATATCTTAGCTATTGTAAATAGTGTTGAAATAAGCATTTGACTTCCTTTAATGCATAATTGAATGCTGTTTGGCATGCACAGATTTATAGGTTCATTAGCTAGTATGTAGTTTATGATAGACAACTAGGTTACATGACAATATTGTAACCCTTGGTTAGATGTTCAGCCTCAAGGAAGGTCCTTAGAAGTCAAGTTGTTTCTCAAAAGATGCGCTGTTATCTGTGGAGGATACTAGGGCCTTGCTCAAAATCTTGGTCCTCTCTGTGACCCACCTTTAGGAATCTCCTTCCACAGCTTGCAAAGAACAAGAGAATTCTCATTTGTGACCACAAAAAAATACATGTGCTATCTATAGCCATAGGGCTGTGGTAGGATATTACAGTAATTTTAAGTAACAAGTGAAAAGAGCTCTACTAATATAAAGTGTTAAATGGATAACATTTATACACAATTTGCATATAAGTATTCAGTTAAATATTTATTTTCATGCCTAAAGATTTTCCATTTATTATATATTTACATATATCTATATAAAGTAAGTCATTCTTATGAATAATAATCACACCTCTGATATCTCAAGCTCCATCGATTTGCTAGATCATGTGACCCGAGTAGAAGTGCAGCATGTATTGAAGCTTAAACTTGCCACAGATCCTTCTTTTGCTCTCGACCCACTCAAAACCAGCAGATTTTTTAGGTCATGTGGTAAATGATGTGGGTTAGTATACCAAAATGAGGGAAATGGTGACTCCAAAATCTAAAAAGGCCCACAAGATGGGTTGAAGTACAGAGTGGATCCACTGTGCACCATACCTGATTTAAAATTCCACCCTAGAGCTCTATAAAGCCCTACTCTGATGTATCACATTAATGTCTTGAGACTCCTAAAATTAGTGTTAGTACAGAGCCAGTGGTCTAATTCCCTGCAAGATCTGATTATTTCTTTCCATCCAGTGTAAAGGTATTCAAGTGAAAGGCCATAGGATCTGTTGGGGAAGGTTGGAAAAGAATTAACAGTAAAATTTTTCAGTAGTGTCCTGCAAAGGCATCTGATCTCTTCATTCAAGGGGTTCTGTAAAGTGACTCAACTCTAGGAATTGATTGTAAGAGTTTGTGATACATGCTATCCAGGTGAATAAACATGGAGAACTGGTAAATTTGATACATGGGTCTACAACTTAGATAACAAAAATAAGGTCTATTCCATAAGATGAAGAGAACAAAATATGGAAGGTTTATATAACTTACCAGTAACACATCTACTAGTGGTAGAGAAATTTAAACATTTCTTTTTAAAATTTTCAAGTTAGTCTTAGATATGCTTCTTGATTTGCTGCTTATTGTTTTCACTTTAGCTGTATGAGAGAATTCTCATTTGTGGCCACAAAAATATATGAGTTATCAATATCCATAGGACTATGGGAGGGTGTTACAGTAATTTGAAGTAATAAGTGAAAAGAACTGCACACATATTAAGTGTTGAATGGATAACATTTACACACAATTTGCATATAAGTATTCAATTAAATATTTTCATGTATAAAGATTTTCCATTTATTATATATATACATGTATATAAAGTAGGTCATTCCTATGAATAATAATCATGCCATTTTGTCCTCATTAATTCTCTAATAGTTTTATTTCCTCCCCACATTCTCTCTGTCTTATTCTATTGCTGACTTTCTTTCCTACTGTCCTTTTTCCTTCCTGTCTTCTCATCTATTATTCATTTATGCATTCATTTATTTAGTACTAATTCGGTTAACATAATGATTGAGAGTCCAAATTTCAAAGTCAGCATTTGGATGTAAATTATTAATCTGAATTTGATAACAGAAGCATGAGTTAACTATAGGGTGGGAGATAGAATTTGGGGTAAGAATTTTATTGATTTTAAAGTATACCTTCCTTTGAAATTATTATTATTTTTTTAGAGATGTATTTATCTATGTATACAAAAACTGGAGTACAGGCCAGAGGTGTGGGGGTGGCAAGTGGTAAGAGGATTCACCAGAGACAGAGTGAGGAAAAGAACAGGCGGATTGACTAAAATGCACTGCTGAGGGGAGCAGCAGGTGAGACAGGAGAGGTGTGCTATGTCATGTGGGTCCTCTCCTTGGCCGGGCATCGAACAGTGCTGCATTGGCCTGTCCTGCATTGGCTGCGGATAGATAGTTTCATAGTGCTGCCACTTAACCCCTTGCACCACCAAGGTGGCCCTGAAATTGTTTTGAAACTGTTGTGTGCCTGTGTGTGTTTCTATTTGTGCTTGTTATGGCCATGCAATGAACAGCTAGTCTCAGTTATAAAAGCTGCTCATAATTTCATAAAATATCAAACTCCGAGTTTATAGTAGAGTTGGTTTATATTTTGAAATTTTTGCATATCATCCATGTAGTTACGCTATTTCTATATAAAATCTTAAATTTCTCACTGACTCAATATAATCATTTTGGCAAAAAGCAGTACAAGTTTCAGTTCTATGGCACCCTTATAAAATTATGATTACCTGTATAATTTGAAAAAATTATCTATAGTGATATACACTCCCTTCTTATACTTCTTTGGACAAGGACCATCACAATGTCTGAAATGATACTTCGATTATGGTATATTATTTTATTTATATTGTTTATTAAGGTCACATTTGTTTGCGACATTGTTTATGATACACAAATAAAGGTACCAGCTCTTTAGCTGTATGTTACCTTACCAAACTCATAATATTAAACAAAAATGAAGAAAAAAGATTAATAAATCATTTTTCTAATTTGCACCACAGCAGCGAGAAGAGAAGCTTATGACACTGGCACTAAGTATACTGAAAGAGTAGTTTTGGTGTAATAAATACCCTTCACTTGAATCTGATGCTATTATCTAGTAATAACTATCATTTCTTGAAGAGGTAAATATATGTACATGTACCCATATTTACGGAATGTTATGCATCTGTATATACACTTACACACCAGTCACACTGATATTTGTTCTTATTAGAAGGAGCTTGTATATATTGCCTAATTGAAAGCTCACAACATATAAATATCCTCCCTATCAGACCCTTCATGTACCTTGTCAGACATATTCTCTATTTTAGTGTTTTCATATTTTGTGACAAGGTCTGTGATTTCTATTTTACATCTATTTCCAAAACACCTTGTAAAATATATCCAAGACTCCCTGTAGAAAATAGTAGCATTTATTTTAGTAAAACAACTTCACAATCCCCTATTAAATAAGAAAAGTCACCAGACGGGAGAGTTTGCACAGTCGTCCAAGGATAATTCAACCTTAGCTTTTTAATTTTATTTCATGGAAGTTTAAATAAAAATCAATATAAGTTAGAGATATAAAATTTTCAGTTCTTTTAAGACTGTAAGTGGTACGATAAAGACAAAATTCAATCTTCAATTTTAAAGCATGAGCTTCATTTTAAAGCATGGATACTTGTGTCTTTGTGCCTGGGAGGCATGAATGTAAGCAAAGAGATTTTGGCTGATGCTGCCAGAAGTCAAACCTCTTGACATCAGTTCTCCTGATAGCCCCTAAGCAAAAGAACTTCAAATCCAATATATCAAATCATCTCATCAGAATCAATTTCAAACTTCAATCATTTAGTGCAGGCTGACCTTATGATGCCTGAAGAATTCAGCAAAAACTATTACTTGTGTTTTAAAATCTACTTGTGTTTTACTTGGGAAATCAGAGCTGAATTTGACCTCTGAAACCTTTTCAAACTTTTTACTAGACTAGACGTGACTTTGATAGTTTTCACGTGAATCATCTAAGGAAGAATGATAGGTAATGTGCTTTTTATATCATTATTTCATGTAGTATATTACATCTATAAAATAATGGATTATGCTTTGATTTTCCACTTCTAAAATTAAGATATAATTGAGGTACAGATGAAATTTGTTGTCTATCAGGTTGATAATTCATCCACATTTAAATGTCTTGTCCACCTGATTATTGTGAATACATAATGCATTGTAATTTTCCCAGAAGAATGTGATTCTCATCTTATTAGACCTTTTATTTTTTTATTTTTTTAAAGATTTATTTATTTATGCATACAAGAGCTGGGGTACAGGCCAGAGTCAGAGGATTCACCAGACAGAGTGGGGAGCTGAACAGACAGACTGAAACACACTGCTGAGGGGAGCAGCGGGCGAGGCAGGAGAGGTCTGCCGTGGCATGTGGGTCCCCTCCCTGGCCGGCAGCAGGGATCGAACTCGTGCTGCAGTGGCTGCGGTTTGCTTCATAGTGCATTGCTTAACCCACTGCGCCACCAGGGAGGCCCTTATTAGACCTTTTAATACAAGCTATTTGTTGAGGAGTATAAATATCTTGGAGGAACCATGAAGTGTTTACAATACATAATTAATTAGAAAGAAATTCACTATACACAAATGGAGATAATTTCAAATCGAATTTGTTTTCACATCAATATCAATTTGTGTTACTAGATTAAGGTTCATATTCCATTTTTAATGTTTAAGGGGATTGTTTCTTGTTTATTTTCTGTGATTACTTTAAACCGGAGTTTTATAACTTTTGGTCCACGTGGCATTTACCCACATTGTCATTTAATATATTCCTTGTTACAGCATATAACTTTTATCTTAGGAGTTTACTTCCCATTTCTCTCAATGTAGGTCTAAAATATTAATGACTTCTATATAAGCAATCTTTTAGAAACTTGAGCAGGCCTAAGGGCTTGAAATGTGGCAACTTATTATTGATAAATAATAAATTAGACATAATTTAATGTGACTCAGTTCATTTTGATGAATTGTCATGTTACTTTTATAAACAATATTTAAAGCATATTATTTTGAAACTCATTATTTTTCCTTTAAGCAACATTTTCAGTTCATGTTTACCTCTACCTCCAAGATATAAAATTCAGGTAATGTTTAAGGTAGTGTCTGGGAACACAATCATTAGAAATGTTGTCATCTCATAGGGTTACTGGTTACTGGCAGTGTTATACCCCAAATTTGGGTCATTTCTGAGACCCAGAAGGAAAACTTTAAAATCATGGATACTTGCCAATTTTTTTGACTTATCTTTAATCCCAGTTATTATTTTAATTGTTTGGTAAAGATTTTTCTCAAGTATTTTGTTTGCTTTCTAGCACAGCTGTCAGGTGACTCTTTTTCTCATTCTTATGATTTTAATATTTCCCCAAAAATGAAGATGCACAGAAGTAAAATATTTAAAAATAATTTTTACCTTTAGGTGATTTTATTAATTGCCAATTATTGCCTATTGAAAATTTCATGTTATGTATGATGCTGGGCTAATAATAGATTTAGCATCAGACTAGATATCTCCAAATCCAACCTTATTATTTTACAGAGCAGTGTGGAAATTCTTAAACAAGAATAGAGAATGTCTTCCTTTGAGTAGATTTGAGGAACTTTAGATGAAATATTGTTATGGACTTGCAACTCGTTTCTATTTGGACATCTCAGAGGTAACAGTTGCTTCAGTATTAACAGTCAGAGGATGGTTTAGATTTTGTAATCTATAGGTACAATTCACTCACTGACATTCACACATACACACTTGTCATATTTTGTAAGGTATAGATGACTTGCCTTAAAGGAATATCCATTTTAAGGAGTGTATATACATTAATTCTATTTAATATACTATTGCATATGCAGAATATATTTACAATACATAGATTTTAAATGTATAATTTATATTATATATTATATAATAAATATATTTTACATAATATTCATAAGCACTTAAGAAACTGAATTTGAATTTGTCTATCCAGAATGTTCTCCTAAATGTTTCACGTAATTTTCCTCTTGTCAATTGTGTCAATTTATACTATATCTTAAGATATATTCGAAATATAATAAGGGAAAATCTATTAAAATACAAAAATTTCATATGAATGAGAAAATTGTATTTAATTCATCAAATAAATTCTGTGATGGCAGTTATGTTTCAAATATATTTATTTTGCTAATTACTAAGGACTTTATTTGATCAAAATAATTCTAAATTTTTAATTTGGCCACTTTACTTGGTTCTCATGAAGGTAATAATAAAAAGTTAATTAAAACATGGTAAAACTAAAAGTAAAATAAATACACACCTGCTTGACTCATCCTATGAAAGATCTAATTACCATGTGTTTTGACTGTACTAACATAAATTTTATTGGTGTGGTGATTTCACACTTTAAATATAATTGCCTACTGAAATGTGGTACATATTTTTAACTATAAAAATATGATACTCCTGTCATAACATCTATCCCAAGAGAATGATTTTTGTGATGTTAAAAATAGTTTCTCATTAGCAATAGATATTTTTCTTAAAGTACAGATGGATTCCTTATACATAATCAAACTCTTAAGACATGCAAAAATTTAACCACATAGTGCAATAATTGTAGGAAACAAATGAAGTTGGCAGATTTGTTCACAGTAAACTGGGCCAATTGTATCTAAGTGGTGAATGAGCACACCAGGTGGTACATAACAATACATTTTGATTCCAGAAAAAAAATATGCTGTAGGCAAAGGCTATTGAATGATAATATATTTTAGAAAGACTACATCAGTAGTTATGTGGAGCATGACTTAAACAAAGGAGAGACAAAGAAGGCAGGATAAGAAGGCATATGAAAAATATGAATACCTAACAAGGCAATAGAAATGAAGTTCAAATGGATGGTGGTAAAAAGGTATAAGGTTTTTAGCATCAATAGCAATCATTCAGAAGTGAAAAAATAGGGGAGATACTGTAGATGATTTACAAATGTTTGGATATTTTCTCTGCATTATGAAGATGAATCCTAAAAGAAAAGCAAGGCCTGAAGCGTGAAATGATTTTACCAGTGAGAAAACTTAGCTTAAGATGCTCGCACACCACCCACTCAAGCCAGATGATTCATAGTGGATATGTGATCTAGTCATATGGCAGGATAGATTATATTGTGTGACTTACTTATATTATGATTAAAACTTTTGCAAAGGTAAAATCCATTTCATACTTTGATAAGGACATGGCTGTCCAGATATAAATTATATTCTAAATTCTCAAATAGGTGCCATTTATTTTATATCTTGTTCATAGCTTTCAAATAGTCAATCTTCTTCATTTTTAATTGTTCTTGTTAATACTAAGTAATTAACTCATAACTCTTAATTTTTAACTGAAGCACAATGACTAAGACCCTTTAAAAATGAGTTAAATTATATAACAATATTGTATTTAGGTCATCAAATGTTTGATAGAGTACATAATGAAGACACTCCAAGTTATTAGTTTCCAGCAGATATATTGAACTAATCAAGAGACATGAGTAATGAGAGAAAGGAGACACAGAGTTGACGATAGTTGTTATTGTAGTAACTGAC
The DNA here is from genome assembly GCA_019455555.1 of Galemys pyrenaicus. Lineage (NCBI taxonomy): Eukaryota > Metazoa > Chordata > Mammalia > Eulipotyphla > Talpidae > Galemys > Galemys pyrenaicus. The sequence continues at coordinate 534,706 of JAGFMF010011675.1, read as the reverse complement.
CTGGTTTGATTGTTTTGGTATCTCCTGGCTCTGTAGGAACTCATTTCTTCTGCTTTCCCAAAGTTCAATTATCTTAGTTATAAAATTGGCTGGAGATTATAAAATGACATTGATTATTCAGTAGGTATTAGACAAAGCAGTGCATTATGTGAATTAATTTACATAAAAATGAAATGCAAATAATATGAAATTAAAACATGGTATTTCCAGCTTGAATATCTCTATAGACCTGTCATTTTTATGTCTTGATGATATTTCAAAATCGATAACAATGTTATCAATTTGGTTAGGAAATTAGTGTTGGGAATTTGATCCACATAGAGATTTTTTTTCTATCACAAATTCTATTTCTGTTCGTACACACTTCGGGGACTTCATTGATAACATTACTGCTAGGAGCTGCTATATTTTGATCTCCAGGTAATTGAAGATCAAGTTTAGACATACATATCAAACACCTACTAGAAAGAGTAATCATTTGGTATCCATGATTCATTTTAAAACTTTTTGTGTTAGATTTCACATATTTAAGATATTGAAAAAAGTTCAGGAATGAGTTGTTGGTTCAATCCAGTCTCAAAAAGGTTAAGATTCTAAAAATGTTGCACAGAAAAAAAATAAGATTTTACCCTAAAACAAATGTTCAACAGTCTTTCATTGCAGCATCTATGTTCTTACCATCCTATGAATGTTTATATTTAATCATGTGTTCATGTGCCCCATTGTATTTCTAAATGAACTGTAATAGAAATGAATTTATATAATTTCTATGCATGTAAATCAATGTTAATTTATAAGAATTAATATAATTAACTATATTTCATTTATCACAATTTTTCATTGTATATACAGTTTTTTTTAAGATTTTTTATTTATGCATACAAGAGCTGCGGACAGGCCAGAGGCGCGAGAGGTGAGAGGATTCACCAGAGACAGAGTAGGGAGCAGAACAGGCAGATGAACTGAAATACACTGCTGAAGGGAGCAGCAGGCGAGGCAGGATATGTCTGCTGCGTCATGTGGGTCCCCTCCCTGACTGGGGATAGACTCACACTGCTGTTCTGTGGATGCTTCACAGTGCGGCACTCAACCCATTGTGCCACCAGGGAGACCCATGTATACAGTTGTAAAATGGTAGCATTGTTGACTGCACTCATAACTTTAAAATTTTAACTATTTTCATATAGCATTTTCTTTTTTTTTTAAAGATTTATTTATTTATGCATACAAGCACTGGGGTCCAGGCCAGAATTGTAGTGGGTTGAGAGAATCCACGAGACAGAGTGGAGAACAGAACAGGCAGATAGACCAAAATACACTGCTGAGTGGAGCAGCGGGAGAGGCAGGAGAGTCCTGCCTGCACCACATGGGTCACCTCCCCTGCCTGCAGCAGGGATTGAACTAGTGCTGCAGTGGCTGTCGTTTGCTTCATAGGGTGTTGCTTAATCCACTGTGTCACCAGGGAGGGCCACCATTTTCTTTGAAGATGGCTCCAAAAAATTCAAAACTAAAATTGTATAACTTTTGTTTAAAAACATTTATATAAAGAAACCATTTTGTATACAATATAATGTATCTTTCTTCCCAAAAATTTAGTGTATTTTGTAGTCTTAGTACACCACAATATTAGGACCATATAAAAACTGCATTAAGCTATATTATACAGTTCAGCTTTCTAAAACAGAGTAGACTGATTAAAGATCCAGTGTCAATAGTATAAACAGAAGTTATTAGACTAGAAAGTTTCTGATTTTCATTTTGCTGGGGTTTTTTGAGTATTTAAATTTGGATTAAAAATTCTGGGAATTACTTCCCAGTAACTTCTCCTTGTAGATATAAACTTATTTAATATAATTTTAAAACATCTTTACTAAGTCATAATTGACATATAGATGTCCTATGAGCTTTTTTAATTAATGAAATGTATTTACCATGATAGCATCATACAGAATAGTTTAATGGTCCTGAAATTCCTCTGTGCTCTGCCTTTTGACCCCCATCTAACTCTTAACAACCACTAATCTTTTCACTGTTTCCATAGTTTTTACATTTTCTGAATATCTACAGTTAGAACTGTACTGTGTATAAACTTTTCAGACTGGCTTCTTTTACTTAGTATTATGCATTTATGGTCTTCACTTTTTTTTTTTTTTTTTTCCCTTTTTTTCATGGCTGGATAGCTCACTTTTTTTTAGTGCTGAACAGCATTCCATTTTCTGGATGTATCACAGTTCATTTACCCATTTATCTGATGGACTTCTTGATGCTTCCAAGTTTAGGGCACTATGACTAAAACACCTATAAACATACCCATGTAGGATTTTTTCTGAGTTTGGAAACATATCCATACCTACAATCACATATATGTGAAATTTATTGCTGCATCCTATATTCATGCACATATCTGTGTTCTATGACCTGTATAGCTTCCTATAATCATCACATCCAGGATACAAATTGATCATCCAATACTACTCCCTAGTATCTAGTCCTTAGTCAAACCTCCAGCACCCTGTCTCTGTCAAACACTGATCTGCTCTTTGACTCAATCCCTTTGCCTTTTCCAGAAAAACATGAATGAATTCATGCAGTGAGTAACATTTCTGAGATTAGACTGACTACCTTAATACATTTATATTTCAATAAACTAGCATTTGTTTTAAACTTTTTAGAGTACCTGTATACAATCAATTTATAGTCAAACATCTTTTTTTAAACTTGTATTTTACAGCTATGCTTTGTCTGGCATTTAAAGCATGTGGGCTCTGTTCAGAAAGTGTAAAGCAAGCTGTGATATTTTAAATGCTGTCTTGATTGTAACATACCAGGATATTTACCTTTTTGAAATATTAAATAATTACATCTAATTTGAGTATCATATTTTCACAGTATATTGATTACTTGAGATACAATTGACTGACCTTTTCTATGCTCACTATATTCAGAGGAAGGAGGCTTTGTCTCTTGCAAAAGTCAGTTGCAACCTTAGGCTTTCCTGTCTTGCATCTCCTGAGAAACACTATGAGACACAAGGACTGTTTATTTCTTCCAACCCTTTATTGTAATGGCAGAGACTGCCCTTTTCCAGATGTCTATTTTATATTTCAAGTTGTGGAAACTGTTTAAAGGTTAGCAGAATCAGAGATTCAAGTGAAATACACCCTTGGCACAGAGGGTGTGAAGGTCATTAACATATTACACAACATGATTATAGTTTCCCATCAGACACTTTTCAATCTGATCCACTTGCTATCAGAAAAGTCAATATTTGCATTCTGTTGAATATGCATAACCACTAGTGTTTGAAGAAAGGGCTACTTGATATATGCACTTCTATGATTATCTTGTTTGCATTCATAAGAAATTATCTGAAAATCCTCTAATGACTCAAAGACTTGCTGTAAGGGATTATTTCATTATTAGAATTAGTTCTAGTACAACTTTAAATTAAACTGATTTCACATTTTATACTGCTTAATTAAAATAAATCACCAGAAAAAGGAAAACATCTTAAAATGTCCAAGAAATAACTTCTTCGTTCATAAAATGTTGAATATGTATGTAGAATTTTTATTTTATTATATATTATATCTTATATTTAGTAATCTCAAAAGTGTAAACAGTGAAGGAGTTTGTCTTTCCTGAGAGGGGCCATTTTTATAAATGTCTCCACTGAAATTTTTAATGTGGCAATTTTTAATTACTAATCAATCTTTTAAACTTTATGGTCTATAGAATATTCTTCTTTTATTGAGATTTCAATATCTCATTGAGGAAGATCAGCTCTTGCTATAATTCTGAACTTTGTGTTGTTGTGTTATTTTCCACCACCATTTTGCTTATAAATGATCTGGCTTATGTTTTCATTGAATATTATTTTAAATACAATGGGAATGCCTTTGGTTGGATTTCTCTGAATTCTTCACTTTAACCCTCATGTTTTTTGATTTGTAGGCTAGGAAAACAAATCTTTCTAGGCCAAACCTCTACTTCTTCTAGACCCTACTGCTTTTCAAATTTTGTGAAATCTACAAAAATGCTATAATGTGTCTTGTACCATAGTAACCTTTCAGCTCTCTTTGATTTTCTCTGTTACTCTTATAATGGTCCCTTATTTAGTCATTTATTATCTCAAAATAAAATTTGTAATATAATCTTTGTAACTTCAGTTTATAACTGAAATAACTTAAAGGAAGATATTTCCTTCTCTAAAATTCAGTTTCTAGGTTTATAAAATGATGAAACTGGACTAGGTAAATCCTAATTTAATTATGATTTGTTTGTGTGATGAGCTTTAATGATCTCTCAAAGTCAAATTATACAGGTGCCTAATCTTTTTCAGGAGGCATTCTAGTTAAAGGAGTACTTAGATATGAAGTTCTTCATTTAGAATTTCCAGTGTGGAAGTTGCAGTATGCTAGAACCATTGGGTAGGAATGTTCCTTTTGTTATTAACATCTATTAGACTTCATAAACTTTTGGGATCCTCTTTTTTTATAGTAATTAAGTTCTTACTTATGAATTATAAGTCTACCCTGTTATTGAGAAATTTTCTGTGGCAGAAATATTACTGGACAAATGGATGTGGGATACTACTGGCAGGCCATGCCCATGTTAGCCCAGGTGCAATTAACATTCCAGTGCAGGCACAGTTAACAAGTTTGCTTACAAATCTAGATTTAAGGCTGAGTCTTAGCACCCTTATCAAAACAGTTACATTTCAAAAAGTCAGATAACTGCTCAGTCTTTTCTTTCTCCTTGGGGCCATCTCCAGATCCTTACCTCCCTAAAAACTATTCTTGTCTTCTGTGCTCTAGCCTTCCACCATAGGGTTTTGTCTATTGTAAAACAAGTTATCAATGTAGCAAAAGTCAAGATAACTGAGTATAAAAACAGTCTTTAGCCTTTATTCAGGTTTAGATTTTTCAGAAAAGTCCATATATGGGTTCGTATTCATATGACCATGGAACAAAGTGCTTAACCTCACAAATCTGACTACCCCCTGGTTTTTCTCCCATAATGCAGAGTACGAGCCAGAATAATTCTATAACAATTCTACTTCAAAATATCTCCCTTACTGCCTTTGTTTAATTCTTTCCAAAAACTCAGAAGAAAAGATACTTTTATTTGGGTTACACAAGTACTTTTATGAGGACAAGGAAATAAAAGAAATTGAATTATTTTGAATCAAATTTTTCTCTTCATAGTTAATGGGTCAACTTAGATAAATCACAACTAGACATAAGGCAGAGAGTATATTGGGACAGTAGTTAGAGAATCAGGGAATGTATAATTTGACAATGAGATATAAAAAATCAGTAAGTCTAATTAACCCACCTCCTCACTTGGTATTTTTGATTTACAGTAAGTAATCACAGGTAAAATTAGTAGTTACTCAGAGTATTTAGTTCAATTACTTAAGATTACCATTTCATAGCTTGAGAACTATACTCAGGTGGGCTGAAGGAATCTGGACTTCTAAGAGCTGTTTTGGTCATTCTAGTATATTGTCAAATTTGTAGAATTGCTGCTATAATACTTAGCACGCTATAAATATTTCTTTTCCTTAGATATTATAATATACATAGAGTACTATTGTTTTATTGCAAAAATTTAGAAATGACTGAGGCTCAATAAACTAAAGTCAACTAAAACTAGTGGACAATATTATAAAAACTTAATTTAAATTGGATGGGATTATTTCAAGGGTTATTTTTAATTCATTATCTCAAGTTTTTCAGTGAAAATTTGGCAGAAAGAGCAAGTATATGATATTTATGCTGTGGGTTCTGATTATTGGTATAGTATCAGTAATAAGTAAGTAAAATTATATGTTAAATATAAAAAAATAAAGTGAAGCCTGCAGTAGAAAAATACATACAAAGAAAGAGTAGGGATTTATTTTATTTTTTTAAAAGATTTATTTATGTATGCATACAAGAGCTGGGGTACAGGCCAGAGGTGTGGGAGTGAGAGGACCCACCAGAGACAGAGTGGGGAACAGAACAGGCGGATTGGCCGAAACAGCGGGCGAGGCAGGAGAGGTCTGCTGTGCCATGTGGGTCACCATCCTGGCCAGAGGTGGGGATTGAACTCGTGTTGCAGTGACTGCGGTTTGCTTCATAGTGTGTTGCTTAACCCATGCGCCTCCAGGGAAGCCCCAAGAGTAGGGATTTAGTATAGTAAATTAACTTGATGATATGTCTTAATTTCACCTAACATACTACTTGTTAGAAAATGTTCCTTACAATTTTGACTTCAGAAGTTTTTCCAAATATGCTCAAAAATAGAATTTAAAATATCATGATATGGAATATAGAATGGAAATTGATATTCTTATACAATATTATAGATTGTTATTTTTTGTATAATTCTTTTCAATTTAATCATTGAAAAAACTGCAGAAATGTGTTTACTATGTGAGCTTTCAATAAGATTTAGACCTTATGGGCCTCCCTGGTGGTGCAGCTATCTGAGTGCTGTGCTGTGAAGCATGTGCTGCACAGCAGCGTGAGTTCGATCCCTAGCCAGGGAGGGGACCCACATGGCATGGCAGACCTCTCCTGCCTTGCCCCCTGCTCCCCTCAGCAGTGTGTTTCATTCATTTGTCTGTTCTGCTCTCCATTCTGTCTCTGGTGGATCCTCTCACTCTCCCACACTTGTGGCCTGTACCTCAGTTCTTGTATGCATAAATAAATAAACCTAAAAAATAAAAATATTTAGGCCTTAGATGGTGTATTGAAAAGGAATGAAAGGTATTAGAAAAAATAACTTTAAATAAAGGTTAATTGTGGACTCATTTTGTAAGTTTTAAAAATATTTATCAATTACATGAGCTACTGTGATCAGGCATGAAATTTCTTGCAGAATGTTATTAAAATTTAATCATAAGCTTGATTGCAAACAAAAAAAAGTAATGATCATATTTATAGACCCAAAATGATGATAGTATATTTTAATTTAAATAATAAAATTTTTGATCTGTGTTGTTAATTTTGCATTCCTCAAGGCTATCTTGGTGGAAGACACAAAGGAAAGCTAAGAAATTATAAGATACATCCCATATACTTTAATGTAGAAATGAGTGTTCTGAATTCTAATTTTATTCATACTTCTGCCATTTTTGTGATATGTATATTTAAAACTTTCAGTTGAAGACAAACATTTCACATTAATGCCAAAACAGAAGGAATGAATTGTAAACCACAGATACAAGTATTAAAATATGTATCACATATACTGATAAATATGCAGTTTCCTTAAGATTTTTTTCTCCATGCTGTAAAATCCTTAAAGTATTGTTTCTCCTATTTTTTTAATTCACTAGTATAATGCATGTAAATCTGATGTTTCATAAATTATTTGATTAACTTATTTCTGTAATAATAATATCCTTTTTAAAAGACTAAATCCTAAAGCATAGTAGTTGATTTGAATCCAAATAGTAAAATATTAGAGAAACATTTAACACCTACAAATTGTGTATTTTGATGATAAATGAGTGCAGAGTAGAGAATCTTTTTTAAATCATAGTTTTCAGTATCTTATCCAGCATAATCATAGTTAATGTATTATAAACATTAATAAATTATTGAGTTAAAAAATACTACATAGAATAGACCTAACAAGTAATTCATAAATATTTTTAAATTGATTAATGAGTAAAGAATCTAGTAATTTCTTTTCTAACTTTCAATTTACTATCAAAGTGGGCCATAGTAAAATATAAAGGGTCATAATTACTATGCATAAAAATGAACATTATATTTCCATGTCACATATGTTACCTCAAATATTATTCAAATGTTATTCATGCATTCAAGGAAGTAGCCTTTTACAGGTATATGTATGATTTTCCCTAAATAAAAGAAAGTGTGCTACAACCATGAATATACGAAGAAGTTAGTAGAATTCAGCAAAAAGATAGGAGGAGAAATAGTGGTTTCTTTCTTTCTTTCTTTTTTTTTTTGGACCTATTTATTTATTCATACAAGAGCTAGGGTACAGGCCAGAGTCACAGGAGGTGAGAGGATTCACCAGACAGAGTGGGAGGAGAACAGGCAGACTGACTGAAATACACTGCTGAGGGGAGCAGAGGGAAAGGCAGGAGAGGTCTGCTACGCCATGTGGGTCCCCTCCCTGGCTGGCGGCAGGGATTGAACTCGTGCTGCAGTAGCTGTGGTTTGCTTCAGAGTGTGCTGCTTAACCCACTGTGCCAGGAGGTCCCAATAGTGTTTTTTTCTTTTTTTTTTTCCAAAATAAAACTTTGTTTCCCTTTTCAGTACACTGAGGTAGAAAAATCACAATTCTATATATATAGAGAGAACTATTTTGTCTTCTAATTGTTAAATATTTCTAGGTTCTTATAAAGGTCAATTCTAAAATTTTGGTTTCAACTCCTTGTGAATATTTCTGGCAAGAGGAGGACCCACAACAGTTTTAAAAAACAAGTCTTAATTCCAAATAAACAATCAGTTGTGCAGATCCCATCATTGCAATTTATTCTCACAAGGTCACCTCTTCTCAGCTCCTTTACTTTACTCAGATCAGATTTCAATATGTTGTTTCTGTGATTATTAATGAAGGCACCAATAGCACTTGAAAATCACAGGCTAATCTTCAACAATTTTGCTGTGACTCAAATTGAATCTTGAGAACCCACTAGAGCCTTGAGCATCATAAATAGGGTTCCACATGTCCATGAATCTTGGGAATATGATATGCCATGTTCAACATTTTTTTTAAAAGTCAAACATAACTTTCCCAACATATACCAATTTATGATTGAATAAATTAAAATTAAGACCAACTTTTAGGAAACTATAGAGTTTTATATAAATTGTGTATACATTTATTATATAAAAGTACAATTTGAACCTGAAAATTCAATTGAAGAGTGCATTTTAATGTCAATACAGATGAAGTATATGCAAGAGTAAGAACTTAAAAGCTAATGATTGGGCTTAAAACACTAAGAACATCAACCAACAACCTGAGACAAAATCCAAACCCCTATTTGCCACAATGTGTTTTAAAGGGGAACTAATCACATGCTCTGCAGTGAGAGTGGAATTCAGGTCACATGGAAAGGAAAGGGAGTACAATGGCATATCACAATGGGAAAAGAAGAAAATATAGGGTAATTCTTGTTAATATACTAGTAAAGTTTAAAAGTGCAGACAGTATTTCATACCAGTTACTTTACCTCAAGTTATAGTAAATCTGAGTTAGACCATGTGAGAATGTGAAAGTTTTATATTTGGGCTTGTAACAAATCAGAAGGCAAAGAGCTTTCCTAGATAGTCTTTGGAAATATCTTCACTACTCTGATTTCTTATTGAAAAGTTACTATAAAATGCAAGATCATCATTATAGAAGTAAAGCATTTTCATTATCTTGTAACGGATCTAACTTCTGTTTTCAAACAGATCTAGCTTCTGTGTTCTGTACATGATAGTGAATTTCAATTGATGAAGCTAAGATTTTATATTAATATTTTAATAAGAAGGTGCCATGTGATTTACTTGGTTGTCTTTTCACATATTTTCCTATTTTGACTTTTCAGAAAATATATATTTTAAAAATATAAGTAGTTCTTATGCTTTAAGCAAAAAAAAAGCCCAAAGATTTTATACATGCTAAGTAGCTTTGCAATATTTGCTTAAAGAAAATACAACCATTTATGTTTATTATTAAATTCCTTTTTACATTATTTTCTAAGCAAGAGATTTTCTAAGGAAGAGATTGTTGTTTTCAATAAGTATTTTTATGTAACAAACTAAAGTATAGAAATGCTAGTGACTTTCTTATAATTTCCACAAGATACAGATAATAAATGAGAGACAAAAGATAATAAGAAAAAAAAAAGAGGAAAAGAAAATGTAGAGAAGGAATTTAGTGAGTAAAGAGGCAATAGGGAGAGAAAAAAATAAACCACAATGTTTAGGAATAAAGGAAACAAAAGGGCAGGTACCTTGTATACAGCTTGTCATTTTCCCCTTAGTCTTAAGCAGCTGCAACTTCTTTCTCAATGTTTCTTTAAAATCCATCTGTTTCTTGATCATTATTCAGTTCCTTAAATTTTATTTCATTCTATTTTTTGGGAGGTGGGGTGGTGGGAAAAGACTCACATATATTTTTCTAAAAATCATGTTGGCCTTTTAATCAGAGAGCATGATAGTTTCATATTTGTTCTTTTTTTCTCAGGATTGCTTTGAATATTCTGGGCTTTTTATATTTTAAATAAATTTGATTTTTCCTTATTTTTCTATAAAGATCTCCTTTGGAATTTTGATTGGAATTACAATGATTATGTAATTATGTTAGGAAATATACCCATTTTACTGATTCTGTTACCAATCTATGAGCACTGATACCTTTCCATCTCTTTGTGTCTTCTATGTCCTTGAACAAAGTTTTAGTTTTTGGTATACAGGTCTTTTATTTGTTTATATTTTTCTGTCATTTAATTATTTTTGATGTAATTATAAATTATAGTTTTTTCCTGGTTTCTCTTTCTGTTAGTTCATTATGTGCATTAGAAACATAACAGATTTTTGTTTTGTAACAATTTTGTGGCCTGCTAATTTACTTGTTCATTTATTATTACTAATAATAATAGCTTGTTACTGTGACCTATTCAAAAAGGGCATTTCCGTATGGTTCCTTGAGACACTATGTAATCAGAAGTCTTTGAGAATCTGTTACCATTCATTTTACCTTTTAAAATCTCAAATCTGAGTCATTTTTTATGAATGAAGCATAAAAAATAAAAAAGCATCAAGTATTTACCATTGCTATTATGATATTAATGTAGTAATTGACTTTTGTATTAGTGTGAAATAATTATTGTTTCCTAGTAAAAGAATTTACAAGCCCAGGTGAAAAAAACTGTTTCTTAATGATGAACCAGCTCTCTTTTTTCTGTAATATCACTTAGAAATATTATAAATGAAATAAAATTCATAAGAGATTAATTCTAATTTCTATATGATTTACTCCAATTTCATTGTTCACCTATAGTTGATGCAGTCAGAATTGCCTAGAATATAAGTTAATTTCTAATCATTTATTGAAATATTGTTTCTGAATTTCAGAGGCTACTGTTTGGTTTACCATGGGGATTTCATTTCTAATTTGTTTTTAATGACATTTTTCTTATATCAGGATTAAAATATTGTGCCTTTTAGAAAATGTCCCACTTAATATTCAGGCCTGAGAGGATTTTTTGTCAAGAATAGAAATCTGTTCCTTTGTGCAGATGCTTTCTTCATAAGACCACGTTTTGCTTTTTTTCACTTACTTCAGTCTGGACACAAAATTCTTGAAAACTTACACAACTTAATTTTAACTGAAATAAACCCGTATTTCAAAATGTTATGTCTTGAAGGAAATATAATGTGTCTAATGAAACCAGTTGTTATCACGGTATTTATTCTCAAAACATTATAGTTCATAAATCTATAGAATTCTTGGTCTTTGCCTCGTAAGTTCAAATTCATTGAGATTCAGATTCAGACTCAATTTGTGTATTTCCATACTGAAAAACATGTTTTATAATCCTGGAAAACATTATTACCAATGTAGTCTAAGTAAACTTCCTAAACATAGAGCAAGTTCTATGATCATAAATCCTTAGTGATTTTAAACTCTGTTCTTTCTTTTAAACTCTATTACATTAATCTTAGTCAGGTCTTCATAATCTTCACTGGAATATTCTGATAGTAGAAAATATTTTTTTTTATTTCACCCTTTCCTCCCCAAACAGCTTATACTTTATTTCCACTAGCATTTTTATTAGTTTTTAAATCACATACTTAATAGTGAATTCCCATCAAACCGTTTCAAATTTCTTAGCCCAGAACACAGGAGTCTGGTTCCTATCAGCCCCTTCAATATAGTCTCTTACTCCCTCTATTGAATTCCACACTCTCAGAATACTAAACAAATTGTATATTTTTTTTCAAGCATACCACACCCTTTATCTCCAATTCTTTCTCCTTTCTGCTCTATCAATAATCATCTGCCATTCCTTATTCATATCCCCTATTCATTTTTTCTTAATTGGAATCATTAATCCATTTAAAAAAAAAGGTCTGCTGAGACTGAGTTCTCTGTTCTGTTTCTCTGTAGCATCCAACAATGCATTAATATTTACTGGTGTTATTTTTATGTTTTTTTGTTTTAGATGAACAACAAATAAAGTCATGACATATGATTATTTATATTTTAGATTCAGATGAAATGGAGGAAGAGGTTATTTTAGATTTTGAACATTATTTTTTCTCCTTCCCTTAGGGTTAACTTCCTAATCAGCGTACCATCTGATTTGTTTCCAGAACAAAATACCTAAGTTAATATTTTGATTTCTCATGCTCCCTAATTCTGCTGTTCATCCTCTACAACCTAATTATTTTACATAAATCTATATAGACAGTTTGTTGTCCTTGCTTATACAATCTTAAATTTCATGTTTAACTTCTCTGAAAAGGTGAACATCACAACCAAGTTTCTACCAATTATACTTTTACTTGCTTCTTTTGAAGTAGAGATAAAATATTTGGACTTATCTTCTGCCACCAGATTTTAAAACATAATCATTATCATTTCACTTAATGTTCTAGCTTACTGACTTACCACTGCTCTAAGATCATCTTTTCTCAAACTTTCATTGCTTTCAAATCTCTAGACTCCCACCAGTACCTTATTAGCAGTACCTCTATCTTATGTTGCTTCTCTTTCACCTTTCTATTTCAGTCACTTTGTTGTTGCTAGTTTCCAAAAATGTGTTTTTTGTGTATTTGTTGTTGTTCTTTTACTAGCAGCTGAGTTTCTTGAAAGATCTGTGATATTTAATTATGTATCATTAATTTAATTTATTTGTATTACTTTTCATTGAAGGAACATTGGAATGTTACATTATGTAAATTTCAGATGTGCATCATTAAAATGAAATACGGATAGATACTACGTGAAATGTGCCACTGAAAACCCAATTGCATGACTTTAGCCCATGTTTCCAGAGATAAATATGAGCAAGTTACAATGTACTTCTAAATATCTATATTTCAAAGAAAAAGGACCTGGGCATTTGTAACTCTTTTACAATTACATAGGGAATACTTGTTACATATGTGTGTATATGAAATTCTGACTAGGTAAAACTTATATAACCTTAAGTATTAACGACATCTTATTAAAGTGTTTTTAGTGCATCACATTAAAATATGCATTTCCATCACAAGTAGAAAAAACAAAGTGGAAATATAAGAAAAAGAAATAGTAAAATGGCAGAAAAATATTTAACATATGGTTCATATTCTCTACAAATACCCAATAAATATTATTTTTATTCACATACAAGTGGGTCTGTACTGTCAAAAAATAAAGCATTTTAACCTTTCCTTGGAATTTGTATGGAGAGGAGGGCATCCAGTATGGCAAAAAGTTTCACAAGCAACTTTTAAGTTCTTATCCTTAGACATTTGTCTAAAGAGATGCCCCTGTGTGTGTCTGTGTGTTTATTATGTGTGTTATAGGGTAATATAGGAAACATAATAATTATTTTTGCTTAAAGTCTGTTAGAGTAATGGGCAGTTTTTCTTCATTTTTAATGCTCAAAATGATTAATAAGTAGAGGATAAAGGGAATATATTTGGCTTTATGTAAACTAAATATTAGCTTTGAGAAATCAAGATGCTAGAGACAGATTTGGCAGACAATATGTGGTGTTACTTGTCATAACAGGTGTTCAAATATAGATGGAAGATTGCTTGGCTACAATGCTTTTGAGGAGATTAAAATATCAAATGGATGATTGTTTTAGAATGTCTCAGAGGTTTCTTCTAAACCCCAGATTACTTATTTTTAAATATCTTCTTCCCAAATGGCTAAATATTTAGTGAGGAACTTCTGTTCTAAATTTCTGCTGTGAGGAAAAAAAACACTTATTTTGTACTTTTCTATGTAATTAATATGCAATACTAGAAGTATGAAATAGCTATTTAATTTATAAATACTCTTTCTCAGCTACATGTTTTATAGATTATATAACTTTATTCAATGGTAAGAATGACACTGTCAAATATTATACTTACATTTATAGACTTATTTATTTAATTTATATTTATAGATTTACCTTTTTTTTAGTTACTTACTTTTTCACTGAATAATAATGAAATTTCCAACATGGGTATGAATCCTCCAGCCAACAACAGCAGAGAGACTCCATATAGCTTCTGCCTCTACCTCTCTGATGTTGTAATGTTCCAGTTCTGCTCCAAACACAGTTAAATTATAGTTTTTCTGATCCATGTCCTCCATATAATCCCTTTAGATGTGTACAGTAGTTATCTGTTCATCACCAGAGGTTATTTTCTTTGTTTAAGTGTAATTTGGCTTCCCTCTTTGACCACCTTGCCAGATACTGTGTCAGATTCACTAGCTATAAAAAAAAAAAAAAATTACAGGCCACTTGATATGCAGGGCAATTAATTACCACAGTTACACAACTAACAGGAGAACTATCAGGTGTGTTTGAAACTACAGAATGTTTAAACAAACAACAAAGAAAAAGTGTTGGTTTTCTTCTTCAAACGTTCATAAGACAGATGATGTTAAAGGAAAATTATGTCTTGGGAAAATTTCTTTTTTTCAACATAGAATATTCTCTTTTCTAAAATTTTTCTAAAATTTATCTGGGGAAGATGTTTCTTTAAAATTTAATGTTATTTCAGAAGGTACTTAAATCAATGGGCTTTTTGAACCAGTGGATTCTAATGATTAATGATTTTAAAAAAGAAAATTTAACACAAGCTGTGACTCTCTGTGCTAGTCTGACCATGGGTTTTCTTTTCACCTAGTATTTCCCCAAGTGTTTATGAAAATGTTTTAAAGATTATCTCCTGAGAGATGTATTTAATGTTTCTTTTATAGAAACATTATATATTTATATGTGAGGTCTAGTTAAAATCTAGAATGGACAGGTAGATAAAACAAGATTAAGATAATTGATCTCAAATTTTTTAGCAGCAAACCAAATTTCAGCATGCATTGAAATTTATACTTCTACAATATCATTCATCTATTTAGTATGAATCACGGAAAACACATCATTTTCTTGTTATAGCTCTGTATTTCTTACCACAAAATCTTATTTTAGCAATTTTTTCTCTGTGTCAACAAGAAAGTCACACACACAATCACATGTGTATGCAAACTCTGGCACATGAAGTAAGAAATTTACAAATATACAAAAATATGATAAAATTTATTAAGTCCAAGTCTTGAATGTCATTGACATAATCTGATTATTTTATAATCCCTACTAATTTTGTGTTAACTTTATAAACTGGCAGGTTTATCATAGTCTACTGGTAATAATTAGTAAGAATTGTTATCTAAAATGTAACAATTAATAATAAGAAAATTATTTCCATGGCATCTAGGTTGAATTTCTAAGAAACACCCCTGAAGAAAATGACAATCCACAAATTATTATATTTTGCACATTAAATGCCTCAGACCAGTACTGCATGAATATGTGTCTGAAAACTATTCAGTATAAAGCACTTTCTGGTTCATTTAAATATCCTTTCTACGGAGAGTTGGAAGCAATGGAATTAAGATTGATGGTCTCCACAGTAGATACATAGTTTGCATTCCTTCCAGATTGATTTCTATTGGACAGAGCAAATCCATGTTATCAAGACAAATACATCCAGTCTTCCTTCACAATTTGAGCAAACACATAGTTTCTTACAAAAAAAAATGAAATAGAGCAAAAATAAAAGATATGAAACATTGACAAATATTTACCATCTCTTTAGTCCAGTCAAAGATTAAATTTATTATGCTAAATAAAATAAGTCTCTCTGGGACATTTTCTAAAATGCAGTCATTAAGAGATCTAATACTCTTATGTACAGGTAGATTTATTCTATAGTTCCTAGAGTTGAGATACATTAAAAGATCTCTAGAGGGTGATCATGTACCCAAAATGCAGGATGTAATTTTTAAAGTAGTCATGAACAATGATTGGAAGTTAAGGTCAAATAAAAAGGGAGTGGACCCATTGGAAATATGAAGGATTATATTCTTTTTTTCTCTAGTATTACTTAAACATTAGGAATGTTAAACACTAACTATTCTAACTATAATAAAAAAATTAACATTCACATGAATAGATGCATGTTTTTTAAAAATACACAAAAACAATATCTGCTCTCCAATAATCAGGCTTTCTTTAGATGCACTAATGCTTTATAGGATAACGTATTATTTTTATATAACCTCTTAGTGGTTTCCTGTTAACTAGGTAAGAATGATGAAAATAATGTAATGATGAGCCAATAATTAAGAAGGCTCCTATTTCTTATGAAGAAATGATTCTACTAGCAGTTCAGGAAAAAAATTCTGAGGAATTGTGACCGTATATATTATAAAATTAAGAAATGTTTTATTCTAAAATGTAACTGTTATAAGTAGAAGAGACAAAAATCATGTTTTCCAGATTCTATTACACTCATGCTGTGTCTTAGAAGGCAAACACAGGAAGCTATTAATATTTATAGACTAAGAATGAAGCAAATATTATAAATTAAATATTACCTGTTTTCAGAGAAAAGCACAGTAAACTGACCAAAAATCTGGCAGATAATTTCCTATGGTAACAGAAAAAAGAAAAACTGCAAGGGGGGTCTTTAAAATAGTTAACTTCTGTTATTATTAAATCTTCCTCTTTACTGCATGCAGGAAACTGAGATTTCTGGAGATAAATAATAAGAAGCTACTTCCTAGAATTTTAGCTAAAGCTTTCTGTTTAATTCAACGTAATGTAACTTCACTTTTATATGTGGTATTCAGAGGAATATCATGACAGTCTACATATAATTAGTAAACCATGCTTAAGGAGCTGTGCCAAAGCTCTAGATTCTAATACAGAATTTGATAAATTGGGTTTTAATTAAATAATCAAAAGCCAGTATCAGTGAGTTGAAGTGTGAAGATGTCATTTTCTGCTAGAGGTGAACTCTGACTGGAAATTTTCCACCTAAGTCAGATAACTGCCAATCTAGAACATACTCTCAGAGAAATTTTTTCAAATTACATCGAAGCCCCATGTGATGTGGTGTCTCTAATATTCATCTTATTTCAGGGTATATTAGGATCCCATAGTGACCCAAATCATTGCAAGTGTTATAGTTAGAATAGTTAGTGTTTAACATTCCTAATATTTAAGTAATACTAGAGAAAAAATGATTATTACTTAAACATTCCTCTTTTTTATCTTTCCTGAATTCCTTTGTCCTAATAATTCAAATCTGACTATAATTCAGAATTCATGGAGATATATTACTAAAAGCAAATGATTTCATGAGAGTATTTCCAAAGTGATTTATTTTGTGAGGAATTATTTAAATTGCTGCTCAGTGTACATTTGAACAGGAAACATTTGTACAACATATTATAGTATCATAATGCTATTAGGCAAGACCATTAATTAATTATAATAAGTATGCATTTTATGTTGAAAACAACAATAATTAGGTAAATTTGTGAAAAAGAACATTTTAGGAATCCTTTCTATTAAGTTGCATCAAGTCTTGCAAAATGTTCCACATTAGAAATGGAGAGTTCATGTTTATGCAATACAGTTTAGAGAAATGCTGCATTTTAGATTTTGATTTTTTACTATGAGTGTTTAAGCTTATATTCTAATTTGTTTTCTTTCCTATAGTGTTTTAATTTTTTAATTAAAAGTGTATTAGAGAGAAATTAAGTTATCTAAAATAGTATATTGCAGCATAATGCATACTAAATAACTACAAATGAGGAAAATAACTGTACATGCTTTAATGTTTTGACATATTTTTAATTCAAAATCAGCTTATTTGTCTTATCCTTTATCTTCTCTAGTAAGATCGACAGTCGAAAGTAGATGGTAGATCTGAGACACTCAAGAGGGAAAATGGAGTGGGAGGGAGAAAAGGAGAATAGAGAAGGTGGGGAAGGAGTGTGTGGTGGAGTGTGGAGGACCATGGGCAATTTGGTGGTGGGAAAGCTATGGTGGAGGCACCCGAGGGGAGAAATCCTATATTGAAAAAGTAAGCAAGGGTGTTTAAATAAAATTATTTATATATATGTATAAAATTCAAATAATCATGTAATTATATACAGTCTGGGACCTCCCTGGTGGCGCAAGGGGTTGAGCACTGCACTGTGAGGCTTCCACGGTCACTGCAGACCGTTTTATCCCCGGCCAGGGAGAGAACCCACATGGCTCAGCAGACCTCTCCTGTCTCACCTGCAGTTCTCCTGGACAGTATATTTCAGTCGATCTGACTGTTTTGTACCCCACTCTATCTCTGGTGAATGGGTCAATGCTCTCAACACATCCCTCACCCTTGGCCTGTACCCCAGCTCTATAAAAAAAATTATATAGAGTTTGTGGTGCATTTAAAATATATATATTTTTGGCTGTGTTTTTTTTTTTTCTTGAAGATGACTATATGGACTTGTGAGAACAAAGGGGTTTTTTATATTTCAAAGTTATTTGTAATCCTTTTCTGAGAAAGAACAAGAAAAAATAATAACTGTGCAATATGCAATTATTCTGTATAACATTTGATTTCAGTAATTTATTTAAACACAGCAAATGTGTGAGGATGTTATTATATTTCCTGCCTTCTAGTATTAAATTAAGGTTAAACAAAGTATAAATAGCAAGTGGCATAGCTTGAGTTCAAATTTACTTCTCACCCTAAAGTCTGTGTTACCTCTTTTATAATTTACTTCTCAAAATTCAGTATTTAGGACCACAGAAACAAACTCATAACACCTGTACTCATTTTCTCTCTTGAAATAGTCTTGTAAATGAAAACATTCCTTTACTGAGTTCTAAACATTTTTACAAAAGATTTGAATATATGTAAATGTTGTTTCAAACTATTATTTTCATAATCAATATTAATTACATATATGTTAAAAAAGTATATCCTACCATTGTTCGTTAGAATCAGATTTTAGAGAATTGACCAATTTATATAGAATTGTAGTAATATGGTACTAGGATAGTAAAAGGATAGATTCTGTTGAAAATATCACAAATACAGCACATACTTTTTTGCATAAATT
Source organism: Galemys pyrenaicus (assembly GCA_019455555.1). NCBI lineage: Eukaryota > Metazoa > Chordata > Mammalia > Eulipotyphla > Talpidae > Galemys > Galemys pyrenaicus. The sequence continues at coordinate 515,572 of JAGFMF010011675.1, read as the reverse complement.
TTCCTCGATTGGAAAATGAATGTGTTTTACATGATAGACTTTAGAGTGTCTTAAGAAATATTTTTTTAGTTGTATGAACTTATCTGAAATTACAGTTTGTGATTATCTAAATTGTAGTTTTAAAAGTATTAAGAGCTCAGCTAATAAGCTGTCTCAGTGACAAAATTAAATTTAATTCATGGTGCCCACCCTAGAGGAACTGAAAAGATAGGGTATCAACTTATGAAAATTAAGTGACAGATAATCAACCACAAGGTAATAATAGAAGATACTATCACACAATGTCTGTAATTCCATTTCCAAATGAGCAGTGTAGACAATTATTCCTCTGAGTTCATAGGAAGCATACATTAGGATATTCTGGAGAGTTACAGTAGAAAAAGGTTTATTAGAACACAAAAAGGGAACAACAGTCTTGGCAAGAAAGAATAGCAAGCAGAAAGTATTTTATCTATATGAAATTGGTAATTAAGCATGGAGAACAATAGTGAATTCTTGGACAAAATATTTAAAAGAACTCTTGTTACTTTTCTCTCATGGAACTTACAGTTTATTTAGTAATGCTTATGTAGTCAAATTTTATTCTGTAACTTGTTAATATCTTCAGTAATGCTGTAATTTCTTATAGTAAGGTACACAAATACTTAAATACCTAATCTATTAGTTTTTACTTGTATTTGACGTTTGCTTTGAATATTTAGATTTCAATTTTCATAAAACAATTATATTGCAATAAATAAACATCATGTTATAATAACATTTAAAATAATATAGTAAAACATAATTTGTTTTAATTATATTGTGCCTCAGTATATCAAGCTAGTTAGTAGAGATTTTTTTTTTAGTTGAGGTAACAGTGTACAATATTGTATGTGTTTTGGGGAAAAATAAATTCATACCTCATAGATGAATATTACCATGCCACTTGTAATTTATCAAATGATGTAAGTTAACTCAATTTGAGCATTCAAACATGTTTTATAACTATAATACAGTAAAAATTATTATGGTGGAACTGGGTCATGTAATAAAATGAAGGGCAATGATGAAGTTTTTGGTTGAACTTGGTAGTGAGGACATCTTTTTAATAATATTCAGGTACTAACTGAGTTTTACAGTTTTAAGTAACTAGTTAATACCAAATTTTCATCTTTGGAGTTTATAGCATTCTGTTCTGTTGATAACTATATCACTAACAGTCCATTTTGGAAGGAAAAGAGATTCCAAGGTTAAGAAATTTCAGCATTACTAAATGATGTCTATTCAATAAGGAGAGAATGGTCTTCAGAATCCATTGTGTGTGTGTGTATATATATGTATATATCATTATATATACAATACATATATTTCCCCAGTATTTGCCTATTATCATTTAGGGACAAATGTACCAATTAAGTTAATCACTATACATTGGTAAAAATTTGTCTTATGATAGAGCATGATCAAACTTAACTCCAAGTTCACTTTCTTTTTGAAAATAAAATTAAATAAATTATAAGCATATATAATCAAGAGGATAATTAGAAACTTCTGTCATGTGATTATATTTAATGACCTATATATATAAAATAATATGAAGTTTTCATACTACTTAGAAATTAATTCACTACATTCCTTGGTTTATTTTCAATATGAATTAATACTCCAATCTTGAATTGTTAACTTAGTTTTCCTCATATTTGAAACATCTAAAATTATTTTTGCTTTAAACTATCTTCTCCGCACCTCTTACTATTCTAATACTGTATCAAACTTGCATTTTATTGAAAGCAAATAGTTTAGTACTGCTGTCATGAAATAAGTAGCACGTATTTATAAATGCAAGAATAGTGTAATACTTAAATAACTCTGAAGAAAGTGGTTATTTTAGCCAGTTACATAGCATAAATGATTCTATATAATAGACAAACTTCTAGCTAGTCACTTCTTATACACATTTATTTGGTGCTGACTATATATGTAAGTTTCACTGGTTAAATATATTAAAATTCTCCGTATCTCAAGCTGCCTATTTCTGGTTTCCCATAGGAATAAATATTGATATAGCAAATAAGCTAACTTATAAACAAAATGCTGAAACATTTTGTTTAATTAAATTATAGTTAGTAAATATATAGCTGTCTCACTTTGCTTGATGTGTTTCAATGTGGTTTTAGTTTTGAATCTGAGAATATGTCTAGTGCTAACTTTGTCATACTGAGCTTACAAGAAGCCAGAATTGGTCTTCTATGTAAACTGCTCCCTGGATGTAAATTTAGAGCATAGTTCATTCTTCTAGGCAACTAGGACACCACTTAGTGAATTACTATTTGTGTTAAAGGCTAATTCAATAGCACACCTCTGAATTAGCTTTCTCAGACAGCCAATTCTCACCCACTAAATTGTAAAGCACAGAACTCTGGAGAGCAGAAGTAGTATGGAAGAAAAAAGTCACCCAAACCATTTATATACCAAGAAACATCTCCAATCTAAATATATGATATTTCTAACTTGTATTTTAACTTTTATTAATAGGTAGAAATTGTTGGCATTACTTGCTCAAATTTGAGCTTGCTCAAAATCTCATAAATTAACTAAGTATTTCTGTACCTTCCTACTCTCAAAACTTACAGTATTATTAAATATATCAATATTAATAAGTTACAGAATAACATTTAACTAAATAGTTTGAATTTCTTTCCATTGCTTTTTACATTATCTCAATTAATTGCCAGCAAAACTTCTGTTATATTATTCTACATATTTTAACATGAAAATATAAGCATCTGTCATTAATTAAGAATTATTCATAAGACTTATTGTTTCTTTCTGAAACAACAAATCATACGTCATGTAAAATACCATTATTTATAATATTTTATTTTAGTATTGGTGATGGGCACATTATAGTGACAATACCTGGTAGGTGTATCTAAACATCACTTTAATTAAATATTAATTAATTGAAAAATAAAAACTTAAAATCCTGTAAATCAAATGATTAAATGTTGAGCGCTAAAATAATTATTATGTAAAGGCAATATTTCATATTTACACTCAATTGTAAACTGTATTATTCAAATATTTGTATGTCTATGTGGCATAAAATATTCTGAGGAAAATGTTAAAATATATATGATATTTTAAAAAATTCAGACTATGGTGCAAGATAACTGGAAATTTGTGATAGGCAAGGTATGATGACATATACTTATAGAAATGTAGAAGTGTGAACCTATGTAAATATCATGTTGTAACCCACATCATCTCAGTAAGCATAATTTAGAGGTAAAATAAAACTTAAAAGTTGAACTCTTAGAACAGAGGATAGATGGTGATTGCCAAGGTCTGGACTAGGAAAAATGGAGAAATGCTGGGTACAGATTTTCAGTGATAATATGAATAACATCTGTGAATCTAATGTGTAGAATGGTAATTATAGTTTTCATGCTATAATATATACTTGGAATTTGGTAAGACTATAGATATCAGGTGTTACCACACACACACATACACACATAGAAACAACTACATGAAGTGATGTGTGCCTTAACTTACCACGTTATGGTAATCATTTCATAATATCTACAATCACTAAATAGTCGCATTCTACCTCAAACTTTCAGTGTTATATGCCTATTATATCAATAAAACGGGGAGAAAACAATAGAAAATAAACCAAAAACAAAATAAACTCTTGCTTTACCCTGTTCAGAATCTTTAAGTAGCAGTTAAACATATGGATCATGGTTTTGTGCAGTAGTGATTCAAATTCTGTAAAAAGATATTCATCTGACACATGCTCTGGTTTTATATTTATATGTTACCATAATTTTAGGCATAATAATCTAAGGCATAATAGCTAAATACTATGAATACATTCATTTTACATTATCCTCTGGAATAGCACTTTGTTGAATAATAAACTTTGCTATTCAATGGTCCACGTAGCACATAACATCTTAGTAAATTATATTGCACAGTTAACCGAAAAATTATTTCTGTTATGGTAGTGTTGATGTTATCTTTTTTTAATTGAGGTGCCATTGGTTTGCAATGTTTTTATGTTTTAAAGGTATAGGATCATCCCCTCTGGGTGTTGTTACGAGAACACATCATCCACAAAAACACTTAGTTCTCTAACATGGCCTGTTGTGCACCCTCTCTGCTTTGTTCTCTCTACTACTGCTTTCCCTCTTTCTCCCTTTCTTTCCCTCTCTCCCTGGAGTAGCCTGTGTTCCACCATCAAATTTCTAGGTTTTGTTATTGATTGGACTTTACCTGATCCTTTGTTTTGTTTCTCTACATTCCACATACAAATGACTTATGGTAGAATTTTTTTCTCATTTCTTTTCTTTATGTTTATATATACTTGACATCAATTGTGGTTCCTATCGATTTCCTACCACCATTTCACCTGTGCACCTTACCTCAGTCCCTTGTGCTCTTTCTGTCCTGAACCCCTCCTCTCCCCCTCCCCACAAAGTGTTTCCAATTTGTTCTTGTCTTTTATTGTTGTGGTGGTTTTATTGTTATTATTCTTTTCCTCTGTCACTTACTTGGTTCCTTTTTATTCCTCCTAGCAGTAAAACCATCTGGTATTTTTCTTTTGCCTTCTGACTTATTTTGCTGAGCATAACCCCTTCTAACTCCATCCATGTTCCTATGAATGACTCTAGTTTCTCTTTCTTGATTGCTGAATAGTATTCCATCATGTATCTGTATCACATTTTCTTGATCCTATCATCTGTCTTTGGGCATTTAGGTTGTTTCCAGGTCTTACTATTGTATATAGTGCTGCAATAAATATAGGGGTGCAGGTATTCTTTTGACTCAGTGTTTTTGTGTCTTTTGGGTATATTCCTAGGAGTAGGATTGATGGGTCCTATGGGAGTTCCATTTCTAGTAGTTTGAGGAACCTCCACACTGCTCTCCATAGTGGTTGGACCAATTTGCATTCCCATATGATAGTATCTTTAAACAATGAAGATAAATTACTTTGGCAAAGCTAAACCTTAAGTTAAATGGACCTTTTCTAAAATGTTGGCAGATTTACTAAGCTATATATCAACTATTGAACATTTGAAAATCATTGCCAAAAATGTTCTGTGAGATAATTACGGGGCTCAAGATACACAAGTGAAGCAATTGTGTTATTGTCCTTTCTGGATTTATTTCTACTCAACTTATGAAAAGTTGTTTTGTAATGTTGTGGTGAGTAGAATTGTGCAATTTTATTGAAATAGTATAAAATTATTGTTATTTGACTCTATCAAGGCAAAATTAGCCTTTCTACTAAAGAGAAGTATGTTAGTTCTGTGAAATACCTGACTAATTTGTGATTTGAATTCACATGTAACTTGTAAGTGGCCATATATATTACATACATTCTATATGGATAACACACATTTAAAACATAACTCTTAAGGTAATATTTTTAAATATTTATATTTTATAGTTATCCGACCTGTAGTTAATAGTAAGTAACAGAAAGACTTATAGTACCTTTCCTGAAATTGTGTATTTTTCAATGACTACACAACTTACACCTTATATTACAGATTTTAGCCTTCCAAATATAGAGAACATCCTCTTTTCATATTTGGATTCCTTGTATGTCCTTTTCCTGTCTTATTGCTCTGGCTAAGACTTCCAGTACTATGTTGAATAGCAGTGGAGAGAGTGGGCATCCTTGTCTTGTTGCTGATCTTAAGGGAATTGCTCTGTTTTTCCCCATTGAGGATTATATTTGCAGTAGGTTTGTCATATATAGCTTTTACCATGTTGAGGTATTGTCCTTCTATTCCAAGGGTTTCGAGAGTCTTTATCATGAATGAATGTTGGACTTTGTCAAATGCCTTTTCTTCATTAATTGATATGATCATATGGTTTTTGTTCTTCTTTTTGTTGATATGTTGTATGACGCTGATTGATTTTCGGATATTGAACTATCCTTGAGTTTCTGGGATAAATCCCACTTGATCATGATGAATTATCCTTTTTATGCATTGTTGTATTCTGTTGGCTAAAATTCTGAGGATTTTTGCATCTGTGTTCATTAGGGAAATTGGTCTGTAGTTCTCTTTTTTTGTACGGTCTTTGTTTGGTTTAGGTATTAGTGCAATATTGGCTT
>JAGFMF010011675.1:492170-509410 GCA_019455555.1 Galemys pyrenaicus | reverse complement strand
TGTCCATCTCCTCTAGATTGTTAAACTTGTTAGCATATAGCTGCTCATAGTATTGTCTGACTATTCTTTTAATCTCTTTTGAATCTGTTGTAATTTCTCTTCTTACATTTGTGAGCCTGTTTATTTGTGTTTTCTCCTGTATTTCCTTTGTTAGCCTGGCTAGAGGCTTATCTATTTTGTTTAGACAAACTGCCATATTTTAAGGTCTGTTCTAAAGAACGTATTTAGATTGCTTATAATAATACATTCTTAAGGGAAAAGGGAACTAAAATAATTTTTTGATCTCCGTCTATCTTCAGAAACTTCAGATAGATAAATGTCTAAGTCATTTCTAAAAACTGTGTCTTGTATTCATGAAGATAAGGAGCTTTGCCTTGAGCAAATAGTAAGTGGTCATATAATTTAAAACATGCTTAGTTCTCTATAAACACATTATATCCTTTTCATACATGGTCATGTTTTTTAACAAAATGACACATTTTAATATAATGGTAATAGCTAAATTGAGTTACATAATGACATTTTTGGAAGTAGTTAATAGTGAAATTTCACTTACCTGGCCTGATGGAAAATAAAAGTTATTAATTAACACTTTATCCATTTCATTTCTGAGTCTAGTACCTTGCCTAGGCATTATTGTATATTGTTAAATAAATGAATGAATAATTAATATTTGAACCTACGATTGTTAGCAAGAGACCAAGGGGCACCCTGTGACCCCAAACTATTAAGACATACATGCATTGAAAACAAACAAAGTATACTCACTCTTAGTGTGAAATATTTTTTTGAGATTTATTTATTTGTACAAGAACTGGGGTACAGTTCAGTGGTGCAGGGGTGGCTGAAAGGATTCACCAGGGACAGAGTGGGGAGTAGAACAGGCGGATAGACTAAAACACATTGCTGAGGGAGCAGCAGACAAGACAGAAGAGGTCTGCAGCCCCATGTACCAAGCACCCTAGGCCTGAAAATGGGCCTCTGAGGTCTGAATGTCTGCTATACTTCTAAGGTACATTCTAGAAGGAAACTACAAGAAAGTGTTTAGGCAGGTCTCAGCGAGCAGAAACAGATGAAGAGAGTAAAAATTCAAAATATAACACATAACCCAACATGAAGTTGGAAGAATGATTGGCATCTAATTTGGTAAGGAACAAGAACAGCCTCCACATGTGTCTCTCACCCTTATATGCCTTCCAAGTGTCTCTATATGTCTCTCCTCTCCATGTCTCCTCCAAGGTCCCTTCAAGTCTCCCTTTATATGTCCATTTTGCTCCTTCCCAACTGCCCAATACTCAGAAAGTCCACTTCAGGGCAAACTGAGACGTGTAAATTACAAAACAATTACCTATAAGTGGGGACCAGGAAAATGTTACTTCACCTTATGGAGTTGTATCTGTAAAAAGACCTTACTGTTTAGTTTCAAATCTAGGTGACAGTACAATTACTGCAAAAGAAAAATTAAACTCAAAGATGATATGGTTGCTTATATTTGCTATGCATAGAAGTTGTCTAATATCCAAAACAAAGCCCAACTAAAAGTGTCAGCTATTTCTCAACTAACTAAAAACACTATGTAGTGTTTTTTTGTTAATTTTTTATATGAGTTAAACTATTTTCTTAATATCTGTTTGTAATGGAAACTACTGCATCTTATTCTACCTTAGTTGCCTGATTTTTATCTTCTCACTCACTTTCCATCTCTAGTTCCCCTGAAGCCAATTTTTCAATAAGGTCAAAAATAGAAGTATTGATTGTGTCTGTCACAAGTCTTTTCTATCAAAAACAGAAGAGAAGAGAACAGTACCTAAAACTCTTATCAAAGCTAGTGAGATGGATGTCGTGACATAAAACAGAAGATTCATTATTTAACCACTTGCAACTGCTGAACACTGTTAGTTACTTGGAATATTATACCATTTCTTAGTAAAGCTTATTTTTCCAGAGATTATTTTTCATTTAATTTTAATCAGTGGGATAATATCCCCATCCCCCTCAACAAATAAGCACATACAATCTCGAAGTTTTCATGTTTTCGCTAAAAAGGAATCAGTGAATTTGGTTGTGTATCTTATAATATGTGAAGTTTTTCTATTTACACCATTAAATTGGGTTATGCTAATTAAGGTATTTCTATGTATTTGTAAATACATGAATATTTAGATATATAAAAGACACAATTTTAAAATTTTCAAGATTATTTAAAGAGTTTTGCAGAAAAAATGTGCCATAAAATTATTTAGTCAAAAAATATAGGGAAGGATAAAATCTCACACTGAGTGTTTAACTTAATATGGCATATACACATGTTGATTCTCAGGGATGCACAACTGAAACACATATTGCTGTAATAAAATATTACTTCAAATCAAAGAAGTCATGAATCTTAATGCGTTGGTATTTGACTTTCCAACTTTATTGCTTTAAATGAATCTGATAAAGTGATTTAAATATTAATAATGTGGTAGATTTATTTTGAGTCTTTCGAGGAGTCTCTGCTCTTGTTTTTGAGGAATTTTACATCTCTTTACATTGGGGCTCAACCTGTTTACATTCCCACCATCACTGGAATTGTGTTTTTCTTCTCACATCCTCACTAGAACATGTTGTTTTAGGGTGTTGTTGCTGTTATTGTTTTATATGCCATTCTCACTAGTATTGGGTGATATCTCATTGTAGTTTTGATTTGAAAAAATAAGGATGTTTAAAAAAAAATCTTTAAAAGTATTAAAAATAATGTCAATAATTAAAGTATGCCTTTTGATTAAGGTTAACACACATTTAACATTAAAATTTGCAGACATCGTTTCAGAGTAAGGCACATAATGTTGCAATAGAATATTAATTTCACCATAATAGTGAAAATGTGACACATAACTGATAAAATCTTAATTTTAAAAACTCATCAGAAATACAAAGAAACTTTGTTTTAATTAAAATCCACAAAGTTATAATCTTCTCAGAGTGTGTCATATACAGTTTTTACACACACACACACACACATACACACACACCCAGAACTTTATGACTTTTCCAGTGTAATACAAGAATTTTGTGTAAATTTCTCTTTAACCTACAGTTTATTTTACTTACCTGATTTAAAATAACTAAAACAGCTCCATGGTATCCAAGAGTGTTATGGATACTAGGTTTTCGTCAGATAGAAATCAGAATGGGTTGAAGTGAGTTGGAAATTGATAGTAAAGTACCACCCCTTGATAATTGCATTGGTAGAGATATTACATACTTTATTATAGGTAGTGTTTATATTGAGTTTATAATATTGTGAAAACTATTTTTTCTAATATATACTTATACTAATATTTAAATTCTACCTCAACACAAGCTAATAGATAATGAAAAATTATATTTTAAAACATATGTCTAGATAGAAGGACAGTACTGGGTGACATCAGAAATTAATTCTTGCCTTCCTAAAGATCATTTCAAACCTTCATTCTCAGATTTCCCAAGAAAATTTAATGTCTTACAAATTTTACTTGCTTTTGTACAACTTAGTCTTATCTTTGTATTATATGCATAATGTAATCATTCTCAAAGTGAGAAATCACACAGCTCAATCTCTATAAACTAGTTAAGCTAAATAAGAACAATGCCACCTAGAACACTAACATTCATCTGCTGGGTAAACATACATGCCAAAGATATGCTACCAGGGTTTGGGGAAAGAAATGACTTTAATGTGAAAGTTGTTCAACAAGAGACAAGAAGCCCAGATTCAGATCTATCTCTTGAATGGCTGGATAAACAGACTTGCAGCACATTTTAGGATTCAGGGCTTGTGAGAAGAAGAATTTAACATCACCTGGGGAGTGGACTGTGGGCAGAGAAAAATGGGTTTGACAAGAGTAATAGGGTAAAGCAGACAGGTGCACAGATAATGCAGATTTAGCTGATCACTGGTGGTAGTGAGTTCTTACATGTATATGGGCTTGTAGTTAGAACAATATATTAAGGCTCCAAGCTTTACTGTGAAGAATGGGCATGCTTATCTACCCACTGAGGTATCAAATCACCACTCTTTTTTGTGCATATGTGGATTAATCCAGGAATGGGAATTTGATCCAATAAGAGTTCATTAGAAACCTTCTGAAAGGTTGATATCACAGAGAATGCTATCTCCTCTGAGATAAAATGCTGGTCAGTCCCTTGTCACTCTAGAGTAGTCTTCAATCATCTTTGCTTCTGAGTGGAAGGATTATTGTAGAAAATGGAACCTAAAACAAGGCAAGCAGTTTTAGAGTTATAAAGAAAAAACAAAACAGATTTGTGATTACATAGATAAGTACCTCAAAGAACCATGCCTCAACTCTAGACTCTTATACAAGGCTACAAGAGATAATATTCTCTACTGTATACAACAGTTTGAGTGTGATTTCTCTTGGTTGCAAGACATAATGCCCAACTCATGCCAGCCCCATTCATAACCTCCACTGACATGTTCCAAAAATCATTCTATCAATCTCAGATTTTTTGGCATCTATCTGCAAAACTGGACTCTTTTTATGCCAAGTTTCACACATACCTTCGGCAAGTAGCTATTGCTCCTTTCTCTCCCACTACCCTCTATTCATTAATTAGTAAATAAATCTAACATCCTTTAGCATGCATACTAATGTGGATAAGAAAAGGAAATTACCCCATAATCCTCTGGCTTCTCCTAGGTTAACAAATAATCAAACAAGCATCAGAAAAATACAAAAAGAAATTTGAAAGTATAGTGTATACCTCCTCTATACACTGGAGAAACCAAGTAAGATAGAACAACTCACATGTGGCTTCAGATGCCCCTGTAAGTAGTTCAGTTAAGATAGTTAAGAATCAGTGTGGTGGTGTTGGGGGTGTGTGAGAAGAGATAAAGGGTGAAGATACAGTAGTCAAATGTATGCAGATTTAACTCTGGCCTTCTCATTGAAAAGGAATAAGTAAAATAATTATTTTCAGTGCATACTTAAAGCAGTTGACCTGAAACTTTCAAAAACAACCTTCATCTAGTCTTCAGAATAACTCCTGTGAAATCTAACGTTTGCCAAAGAAATATTTTGGGGTGAAAGATTTATGCTTTCCTACATCATCAAGCACAAACCCTTATTTTTAAATAAGAGAAAAAATGGGAGTGACAAGGAGAATACATAAAAGGCCAAAACATTTCCACATTAAATTTTTTCTCTCTTCTCTTACAAGAATTGTTTGAAATATAATCTTGTTTGCAGCTATAATTATCATTAGCTGTTTGTAATAAATGTAATGTTGAAATAAGAAAAACATATTGCATATTAAAATTTAATCTTGAGTAATATAAATGCAAAAATACTGGTGAGCATAGTCATCTATATGTATTTGTATATTTTCTATATATTTATGTCTATTCATATGGGAATAAATATATGGTATCTATGGCTAAGATGTATTAACATACTTGTCATCTATATTTTGCTTAAAAATAAAGTTACTATTCCTCCGGATGATAAAATTTGCATTTTAATTTTCAGTAGAAACTAAATTACTAGGATGTGTTTTATGAACATTTGCAGGTAAATTTTAAAACAATATAAAGCAGGACTAAGTAACCATGTAGGTATGGTAACAGAAATTAACATGTGTGACTTTGTGACATATCTGGAGCAAAATTGCTTAGACAAGGAGGACTAAAAGGTAATCCATTAGTCCTTGAGCATTCTTATCGGTGCTCTAAAATTCACATCCATTATGCATAATAAGGTGTGGGGCATAAACCACTCCTCTTCAGTTATCTCATATGACTGTTGGTATACCGATCTCAAGTTATGGCACACATATCTAAAGTATAACATCAAGAATAATAGTCTCCATAGGTACACCAATATAATTTTGTTTACTTATAGTTGTATTTGCAAGAAGAGAAATCACCTCAAATTGTTTTAAGTAATAGCAAGTGGAAAAAAATTTAGATTTGAGCTTCTCTAATGAAACCAACCAAAGGCATGATGTCATGATGTTGTGCTGTACTTGATCTGTAGGTTGGGTTGGGTACCAGCATTCAGAGTCATTAGATATTTATTTGTTATTTACTTTATATGTTTATTATATACTTTATTATTTATTATTTACTTTCCCACTCTAGATTCCCTCAAGGGAAAGCTGCCCATACTCTGTGTATGGAAATCACTAGTTCAAATCCTCCATTTTTTTGTGTTAGACTATGTCAGGCAAATACAGAAAGTATCTAGTAGTCTCACACTTCAAACTCCAACTTAGAGGTAGAGAAAAAAGCTAATTAATAGATCTTGAGGTAGGTATCCTCTTCATTAAATTAGAACTACTCACAGTGCAGGTATTCTTATTTGAATACATTTGTGGAATATCTTACAGCCATTGTTCTTAAATTACATTCTGCAGACCAGATCAAACTGTATTAAAGACAAAACATAACAATAACAGATAAACAAGAGAAAAAAAAGTTTATAGGGATGCATTCTATGCATACTGAAGCGAACACAAGAAGCAACGGACCCATGAAATGTTATACTCAATGGTTGGAAATTAGAAGTTTATATTTCCTAACATAGCAGGGTAAAGGAAAGGAAAGGCAAAGTTTATTGCAGGAAAAATAAAATGGTTTCTTTAGGAGAGACAAATTAAATTTTAGTAGAACAAAGAGATTTGAAAAGCTTATGGTAATGTTTGTGTATACATGTGTGTGGCCTTTCCATATTCTTCATGTCTAGATGATAAATTTATTCTTCCTCCTAGTGTTAGAGGGCAAACTGAGGCATACCATGGGACCCAGAAACATCCACTCCCTAAAGACACTGACATCCCCTGCATAAATACAAAGCATAGTCTTAGTGTAAAATAACTTAATAGAATTGTGTGCATACAGAAGAAAACACCAAAAGTTACCCATCCTCTCATGGATGAATGCACAAAGGTGGTTGCAAGGCCAGGTCATTGAGTCCTGAAAACTTGCCACAAGTCTAAGGCACCTGTTTGTGAGGAATCATAGGAAAATGGAAGAAGGTTCCAGGCAAGTCTGGAATGAAAGGAGAACAATTAAAGTACAGATCAAGATAACTGTTGCCACTGTCAGCCTCCCCCTGTGTCTGTCATCCATGTCTTTTCCAAGAGTCTCTATATATCTCAACCCCATGTGTCTCCTTCCACACACCACCCCCCTCCCTGTCCCTGCAAGTCCTGGTCTTAAGTCCAACACTGAGAATCAAGTGGAACTTTTTACGTATCTTCTCTCCATGTGTCTCTTCTGTCTATCAAGTGAAGTCTCACCCTCTCTCTCCTTGATGGCCCAGATCACTAAACACAGTATAAATATTCATGATCTACTCCATTATATCATGTAACTCCCCCAAATACATATGTTATTAAACTGATCATATTTCCTCTGCTAACCCATTTCATGTTGTTTACTTGTTTAACAGAAAAGAGTGAGAATTTTCCTCTTTGCTCCAAATATATGAATTCTAAGATCACAGGTGGAATCTCAAATAACTAGAGTTCATTTCTCATAGAATTAAAGTTTTACATATTTTATAACAGTTTTGTTAAAGTTTTTTATCTTCTGAAGACTTACTAATAGGATACAAGAAAAGGACAGCAATTTTTGGATACAAAATTAATCACTTATTACTCAAAGTTCAAATGTAACAGACAAAATTGGCGATCACACAATTTTGAAATGTTTTAAAAATAAGTTAAAAATGAGCAAATTACACTGATTTATAACCAGTTCTAACAAAAGCTTTGGAATGTGGCTTATGGAGTTGGTAAAGAGGAAACAAGTGATACCAAATTGGAGTCTCAACTTGCTAAACCCAGCATCATCCAAGATTTAACACCTAATTTAATGCATTTTTAACTCCTTCTAGGAATGAATCTTATACCAATCAGTTTGGAATTTCCTAGTCAGCTAGTAAAATAGTCATCCTGATAGAAGCTCCTGCATTGTTCTAAGGGAAGATGGTATTGCCTTGAATAGTCCTTTAATTTTTTGTCAGTAATAAGGCCTCACCATCTTTCTGCCCATAAATATCTTCAAGTTTGTATGTCCTCTCTGCCAGTGTCTCTCTGATAGCTAGATAGGATGCTATGCAGTTCATATATTGCTTAATAGAACCAAGTAAATCTTCAAATTGAAGTTTTATTTTCAACAAGTAATATTTGGGGAGTCTATAAATAAATCTTCAACCAGCTTGGCTTCTTTGTATAAATATATATATTCTTTTATCCACATAAAATATTTAATAATCATAGTATTATAGGAACAGAGTAGAAAAAGATCACTAGCAAAATTTTAAATTAAAATTGGATGAAAGCTATGAAATATTCTAAAAAAATTCTAAAGACATTCTAAAATTGTCTTTAACTCTCTCTTGTTTCTATGAGTCATTCTCTCAAAATTCTTATTATTATTGTTAATTTTGCTTTAAACTCTAAGAATGTTGTGCCATCCTGTTTCAGAATTTCTTCATTCCTCATTTATAGTTTATGAAGTTGGGAAAGTGTAAATAAAATGTTAGGTAGAATTCTCGCTTATATAAAAGAGACTTAAAATTAGCAATTATTTTATTTGGGGTAGATTCTACAGAGAATGTATTCCAGATCAACCTGTAACATAGGGTTTGACTTTGAAAAAGTGAGCTAATACTGTTCTCTTTGACTAATCAGAATACTTCAGACAACACTGGTTAATTTGACAGCAACATCAACAATTTTCATGAAAGAAGGTAAAGAGTTACCTTTGATACAAATTAAAGTATCCCCTGAGATAAGTACTATGAAAGTCATGACTGGGCTGGTGTCCCCAAATATATCACTGAGTATCTGGGAGTTTTCTTACATTTCACTGCTGCTGGCATATCTTGCTTGAGCTGACACTCTTCCTTATCTGTTTGATCCTAAAATGGTAAACCTTAGAAACAAAGAAGTAAATAGACAAGTAAACATACTCCTTTGAGCTTTCTCTCTGTGTGTGTGTGTATATGTGTGTGCTTTCTGTAACACACATGATATATATTTTTTGTAGTTCTGCTTATACAGTTAGATGACATGTTCACTTTGTGTCGGGGTCCATTGATATATGTCCATGTCAGGTTCCCTTTATTTGCTTTACTGCTTATCGTTTTTCAAAGAAAATTTAAAAATATATTTTTTATCATTTTTTTAAAAGAGTTTTTATATATACACAAGAGCTGGGGTACAGGCCAGAGTCCAGGGTGGTGAGAGGATTCATCAGAGACAGAATGGGGAGCAGAACAGGCAGACTGACTGAAACACACTGCTGAGGGGAGCAGCGAAGCAGGAGAGGTCTGCTGCACCATGTTGGTCCCCATGTGGCAGGGATCGAACTTGTGCTGCAATGACTGTGGTTTGCTTCATAGTGTGTTGCTTAACCCACTGCGCCACCAGGGAGGCCCTATTTTTTTTATCATTTTAAAGTAGGAAATTAACCTCTATTCCCTCTATTCTAAGTTTCTTCTATTTGAAGTTTGTATTTTAGTTTGGGAAATATCTTTCTTATACAATTTATATGGAGACCTTATTAAGTACTATGAGGAACCAATATCTTGTTGGTGAGGAAACCTTTTTTTATGCCTTCGTAGGGTGGCTAAGCCTAAGAATTTAACAGACATAGAACAGACTAAAAGAAATTATATATGTTTTTAATAAATTGTTATAAATTACTATGTTTTTAATTTTAATTGGAACTTAAAAAATAATGAAGACTAAAATAAGTGCCCAGAGCAAAATAATATTATATAGATTTAAAAGACAGAAAAATAAATATTTGTGAAGGATTGTTAAAGAGATTTGAACTAGAAAAGTAAATTATTAGGGTGGTTAAATGACAGAAATGTATGGTAGGGAGTGACTAGTGGAAGATAAAGGTTATTTTGTTATGTTTGACTGAACAAATTCATTTCAACATTGATCTCTGTGATAAGGATGTTCTCTTGGTACAGAAGGTAGAAAAATTTCAGGGTGTTCTTACTGTAGCTTCCGTTTCTCAATTAACTTCAGCTCAAAATAATTAATATCTCTAAACTGTTGTTTGGGTGTATGATAATTCATCCATACCTTTATGATTTCTTGAGCTGGATGAGTAATCAGTAGAACATTATAAAAGTTAGCAAAAGAAAAATAGCAATTTAATAGCATATATATGGAGAGTTTACATAGTTGCAAACTGTAAATAATGGAGCAGATGAGACCTAGTTATCATGTGTTTTAGGACCTAGGGCATCAGTGACAAAAAGGGGGAGATTTCATTTCACAGTCAAGGAGGGGGTAAAATTATTCTTACTCTGAGAGTAAAGATGAGATACTTAGATAAAGAGAAAATGTTGCTGATAAATCTAAAATTGGGTCTAGGTTATAAGAGGACAATCAGTGATTCTTCTGCTAGGGTAGGGTGAAGGACTTCAACAAGAACAGGAGCTTCTCCTAACTTGAGTCCCCACTGCTCTCAACTCAACACAACCTGTGTTCTTTAAGTAAAAATACTAAAACTCCCCAGGCTCAGAGGGACCTTGCTTGGTCTCTTGTTTCTATAAGAAAATAAGAATCCTACTCTGGGTCCTTTGGGGGAGACAGAAACACACATTGGTATATAGGGGAGTAGCATTTCCTGATCTCTTTTAACCCTTTCCAACAAAAGCTTTTCAATTTTGGAGTATTGAAAACTTGGAAAATCACAGTTTTATTATTTTGTTGAACTTAGGTGTGTTTATCTTTCTTGGTCTTCATAGTAGATGTTAACTCAAGCCTTTTGTCCTTCTGGGAAGATTCTGGTCATCATTTGTTTCAAATATTCTCTATGCCTCTCCTTGTCACCTCCTCAGATTGCCCTCCTGCACATTTTAATACTTGATGGCATCCTACAGGTCTAACAAGCATTCTGTTTTCTCATTTCATTATTTTTGTTCTTCAGGCTAGATACCTTTAACTGGCTTATCCTTAGGTTTTCTGATTCTTTCTTCTACTTACTAAAATCTGCTATTGGACTCCTCTAGAGTAAACTTTTTCTCATCCTAGGTATTATAATTTTCAGAATCAAAATATTTGAAAACAGGCTGAACCCTTCAGTACCACCACTGCCTGGGAAAGGGAAAGAGAGCGGGCTCATTCCCACTTTTTTTTTTTTTTTTTTTTAGGATTCAGCATTTTCATGTTTCTTGTAAACTTTTGGCTATTTTCCAGAATTATGATAAAGCTGATTCTCATAGTTTATGCTCAATTTTTTTCATGTTTTGTATAGGAATAGGCCCTTTGAACTATCTATTTCACTGATACTGCTGGTGTTATCTGGCACATAACTTTAAAATGACCTATTCTGATTCACTATTTTTCTCATGTTACTGCTTGTTCAATAATACAAAATGACATTTTTTTTCCTACCAAATGGAGTCAAGCACTGCAAACTGGCAGTAAGAAATGCTATACTTTGCCCTTTCATAAGTAACAAAAATCAGCTTCTCTTGTACAGTCCTTCTCATTACATGGTCATTTTTATGAAGTGTGTCAGCCAGCTTAATGAACCCATGCACAAACTAAGGATGAAATGAAATGAAATCAGCTAAAGGATATAATGAAGAAAACTTACTGAAACCATTTCAAAATGGAATTGAAGCTTATCTTGATTTGGGGGATTTAAGTAAGGAGAAAATATCATAAAGAAAATAATATATCAACAATAAAGAGCCAGCTTCTCATATTACAAATAGTCTAATATAATTTCAAGTTAGAGGTGCTCCATCATCAGAGTTTAAGCATTCATTATGAACCTGGACTCTGTGCAGTTTAGTAAATGGAAGCATTAAGTTTCATTATATTTATTCTGAGCAAATACAATAATCTGTTTTTCAGCTGAATCCTTTACTATTAAATATTTCAATATTTTTCTGTAGTAATATGGAAAATTGTTATACTTTGTGTACAGTATAATAATGCATTATGTCACTCTTTTCCTGTGACTGCATCGTCTAAATATATTTTGAGGTTGTTAACTGTTCTCTTTGTTTAATTCTAAAGCAACAAATAAATTTGATTGTTGATTAATACTTTTATTAAAATTTATTTATTTATTTATGAATACAAGAACTGGGGTGTAGGCCAGAAATGCAGGAGGTGGGGGGGGTGGAGGGTGAAAGGGTTCACCAGAGACAGAATTGAGAGCAGAACAGTCAGATCTACTGAAATACACTGCTGAGGGTAGAAGTGGGCAAGACAGGATTGGTCTGCTGAGCCATGTGGGTCACGTCCCTGGACGGGGATCAAACTCATGCTGCAGTGGCTACAGATAGCCTCTTAGTGCTGCAGCTTAATCCCTTGGGCCAATAGGGAAGCACAATTAATAAATTAATTAAAATCAACTCAGGAAAATCTAACACTTATATCATCAATAAAAGGAAAAAACATTTTAGAATAATCTACTCCCTATAGAGTTTTAAATGAAAATAACCATATTCATAAGAATGCTACTATTAAATTATTAAATATTTTATAAAAATAATACTCAGACAAAATGGCGGTCAAGGTCATTCATTTTGACATATAATATACATTATAATACTTCTTTTGCTATGCTACATTTTTGAAAACTATAGACTCATATTAGTTTTCAGAAATGGCTCCTGTAAACTATCAATGTTGTCATATTTTGATTAACCACAATTTATGAAAGATAAAGATATGAGTCAATATTTCATATTAAATATTTTCTCATACATTTCTCATGATAGTTTGTGCATAAGTTATAAGATTATAAGGAATTAGCTTGCTGACTATATATGTATCTTCCAACTCTGTTATTTTAATAATTGATACAAATATATAAAACTTTTAAAGAAATTTTACAATGTAGTATTATTTGACAATCATTTTGCTTATAATATCAATTAACATTTTAGGTTTTGAATTAATCACTTGTTAAGATTCACAAAGGACTCCACTAGAATCTGAGATACAGTTATTGAATAAACATACACGTGTGCTCTTCTCTGACACAAATATTTAAAAAATGTTCAAGATCATTAATCCTATAATCACAATTTTGTTTAAGCATTATGAGTGGAAAGGAAAGTTCTGCCAAAGTTCATTGGCACTGAGGATTGGTGTTAGTTGTGGTGGTGGGATATACGTTAGTACTGAAATAGTGTAAGTTGGTGGGCATGGTGTGGTAACATCTATCTGAAGAGGTGAATATATACCACTATATCACATACAGTGTCATAAACTAATGGTACTTCAGTAAAAAAAAAAAAAAATGATACAATTAAAAAAAACAGAGGGGTATAGAGAAAACCTCTTAGATATTGGAAAATGTAAAGTGATATAAATTAGTTAAAGAAACTGGGGATGTCATAGGGAGGTGAGATTATAATGTCAGAGGAACCACTCTAGTATATATATTTTTTAAAGATTTATTTATTGATGCATACAAGAACTGGGGTACAGGCCAGAGGTGTGGGGCCTGAGAGGATTCACCAGAGACTGAGCTGGGAGCAGAACAGGCAAATGGACTGAAACACTGCTGAGGGGAGCAGCAGGAAAAGCAGGAGAGGTCTGCTGTGCCATGTGGGTCAGCTCCCTGGCAGTGGCTGTATATGCTTTATAGTATGGTGCTTAACCCTTTTGTCACCAAGGAGGCCCTATAGTAGAATATCTTAAAGACCAGTAGAATATTTTAAATGGCAGTGCTGTCGCGTGACTCAGGCAGTGAGGTACTATACCGCATATGAGCAGAAAGAGAGGTTTTTAGATTTCTTTTGCTTCTAACTTTACCGTTGCCTGCTTCCAGCTCTTACAGGCAAGTGGAAATAGAGATACCTACTGCTGTGGAAAGGAAGTGTCTTAGGAAAAGAGAAAGGGGGTTGTGGAGCAGGGACCGGAAAGACTGTAGCACTTTTTCTTCCCAGCTTTGTAATGCTTTATGGCTTTCTTGCTTTCCTTGTTGCGCTTGAGAAGACAGAGGCAATTTTGATGCTTAATCCATTTTGTGTGACTTAACATTTAACTTTTTCTCTTCAGAGGCTTATAGAAAATTCCTTTTGTTTTCAGTATTTTTAAATTTCATGATGTATTGATGTACCTTAATGTGAGTCTGTTCTATCTCATTTCACTGGGCATGGGGTGAACTCTTTCATTTTGGCAATTCATGTTCTTCAGTTCTGAGAAATATTTTAATAATTTTATCAATTATTTCCTGCCATCTGCTTTTCTTTCCTCTCCATCTGGAAGTTCTATTATTTGGACTTTGGATTTCTTGAAGTGATGTCTGAGCTGTATTTTCTTTCCTATATGTTAACATTTTTTTCCTATTCATTTATTGTCCTTATTTTTTTAACTTTATAAATGAGACTTCCTTTAACTCTTTTTTTCTTAATTTCAGCAACTGTTTTTTATAAGATTTATTATAATCTTATTTAAGGGTTGTTGTCTTTTATTTTTTTAATAAATTTTTAAAGAGTTATTTATTTATGCATACAAGCACTGGGGTACAGGCCAGAGGTATGGGGTGGGAGTATTCACCACAGAGAGCGGGGAGCAGATCAGGCAGACTAACAGAAGTACACTGCTGAGGGGAGCAGTCAGCAAGGCAGGAGAGGTCTGAAGCGCCATGTGGGTCCCCTCCCTGGCCATCAGCAGGGATCGAACTCGTGCTGCAGTGGCTGTGGTTTGCTTCATAGTGCATTGCTTAACCCACTGCACCACCAGGGAGACCCCTGTTGTCTTTTATTTTTCTGTAGTATTTTTCTCCCAGCATTTTCTCATTTCACATTGCTTCTGTCTTTTTTTTTTTGGACCTTATTTTTCAGTGAGGCAACTTGCTTAGATGCCCAGGTAGTATTGGGGCTTTCTGCTTTTCATTAAAGAGTGGGGGTAGCAAATACCTATCAGAATTTTTAAGCATTGGGTAAGGACTTTCAACCTTAACTCTATCATGAGTGACCTGGGTGGATCAAGTCTATGAAACTCCCAATAGTAGGTTAAAAATTACCCAGAGAGGAGTCCTCAAAACACACCTGAAGTCTCTGCATATGATTCCCACCAGTTTTGAAGGCTGCTGGCATGAAACGCACTGGGGGAAAGATTTGTTCTTTACTGCATTCAGCACTCGGTGTTGCTCAAATTCCATATATCTATATCCTGAGTAAAGTGACCTCCAGACTTCTACTAGGGTTGTGCAGAGAACGAATTCTGGTCATTTAACAGCTTCTCGATTTCTTCTAGGTCTCCCTCTTTTAGTAATCACTGCCAATCATTTCCTGAAATATTTGGTATTGGTAGTTTATGTACGTTCTTGAGAATATGCACAATAAATAAGTTATTCATCTTCATTCAACATAATGTTGAGTCAGCTCCCTCAAAATGAAGATAGTTCCCATTTTTTCATATACTTTCAAGCTTCCAATATTTTGTTACCATTATCCAGTTCCCCTCAACTTTATATATGTTTTTTAAAAGAATTTCTTTTAGGGGTCTGAAAGGTTTTAAGCACAATACAAAATGATGTTTGTTTGTTCAGTATGCCATCATGAACCAGAAGTGCACTTAAGAAGAAAATGTGTGGGTGGTAATGTATACACACACACACACACACACACACTCACGCATATGCCTACTAACAAATACCCTGCCAAACTGGAACTTTTGTGCCAAATAGAACCATTAAGTAGGAACTGGATAAGTTCTCACTTCCATCACTTGATAAGTTGACAATGTGGACAAGAAACTTCCTACAGTAAACTATACATGGTAATGAGATTCAAAGTTAAATTGCTGGTTGCATTTGTTTAAAAGCATTTTTACATAATGATTGTTTTCTGTAATGTCAATGTGTTACTATACTATTGAAACAAGAAGGGCTAAGGAGAGTTTGTTGGCTAAATCGGGAACATATCATGTTAAGTGTTGTTTCAGTGAGTAAATTATCAGCTTTTAAGATATTTTGTCTAGTTAAGATAACTGCATATGGTTTAGAAATAGAGCGTACCGCCTCTTCATGTATGTGTACCACACCACACCCACCACTGAGGCACCCAAAATATTGTCAATTAGAATGAAATAAAACAGTAAAAGCAATAGCAGCAATAATAATCCCACAGTAATAGCTAACATTAATGGACTACTTATTTTCTACAGGTGTTATTTTAAGGGTGTCTTTTTTATAAGCATTAATTTATAGTAACTTTTTGAGATAAGTTGTATTACTCTCTCCATTTTAAAGATGAGAGAGCTTAAGTGAAAAGAAACTAAGAAAATTTCCAAAATTACATAATTAGTTACAAACTGGACCTGAGTTTAAACCAGGTTTAAGGCAGTAGGGATATAGGTTCAGTGTCCCTAATCACTACTGAAGGAATGAGATTATTTTTAAGTCACAACCCTTTTATGACTAACAATGTAGATGTTCTCAATCCCCTTGAAAAACTCTTTCACTGCCCAAGTTGCTATATTTCCCATTCTACCTTCTGTATCTAACTTTTTTCCTTACATCTCCTTATCATGTCTTCACCTATCATTTTCTTTATTATATAGTTGTCAAATTAAAATTTTTAGATTTTCTACTCAGCTCAAGGTTTACCTTTCTGGTTTTCTATAACACATATCTCCTATGTATTGTAGTTTACAATTATTATGAAAATCCAGAAGAATGAAACTCAAGAAAAATTGTGTATCATTTAATATCAATAGTTCAAAGAGACATAAGTTTGAAGCTTGGTTCCATCACTTACCAACTGTGTAACTTAGGGTATCTTTCATTGCAAAGCAGAAAAAAATAGCTTGTATTTCAAAGAGTGTAATAAATTAGTAAAACTTGTAGAAAAAATTAGGCAGTATGTAAAAATGGTAATTACTAGTTAGAAGGGCTCCCTGGTCTGGAGGTATAATTTCTTTTTTTTTTTTTATTAATTATATTTGACATCATTTGTAGTCCCCAGGGAGTACCCACCACCATTTCACCCATGCACCATCACCTCAGTCCTTTGTGCACCCTCTGGCTTCTTCCCCATCTTTGCCCTCCCCCCACCATGGTCCCTTTGGTTTATCCTGGCTTTTTGATCTTGTTGAGTTTTTTGTTTACTTTTGGTTATAATTGCCCAATTCTTTGAGCTTATTCTTTATTGTTGCTGTTGTTCTTTCATATTCCTCCTAATAGTGAAGCCATCCAATATTTTTCTCTTGCCTTCTGACTTGTTTCACTGAGTATAATTCCTTCTAGT
>JAGFMF010011675.1:474262-492005 GCA_019455555.1 Galemys pyrenaicus | reverse complement strand
TGCCGGATCATATGGTAGTTCCATTTCTAGTAGATTGAGGAACCTCCATACGATCTTCCATAATGGTTGGATTAGCTTGCATTCCCACCAGCAGTGTACCAGGGTTCCTTTTTCTCCACATCCTCGCCAGCATTTATCGTTGTTTTTTTAATGTGTGCCTTTCTTACTGGTGTGAGGTGGTACCTCATTGTGGTCTTGATTTGCATTTCCCTGATTATGAGTGATGTTGAGCATTTTCTCATGTGTCTGTTGGCCATGTGTATGTCCTCTTTGGAGAAGTGTCTTTTAAGTTCCTCTGCCCATTTTTTGATTGGGTTTTTTACTTTATTTTTCTTGAGTCTTGTGAGTTCTTTGTATATCTTTGTGATCAGACCCTTGTCTGTTGTGTGGAGTGCAAAAATTTTCTCCCATTCAGTGAGGTTTCTTTTTGTTCTGTTTAATGTTTCCTTTGCTGTACAGAAGCTTTTTATCTTGATGTAGTCCCACCTATTTACCTTCTCTCTCATTTTTATTGCTTTGGGGACTGCCACCTCAAAGGCACTGTCGAGATGTATATCTTGCAGCGTTTTACCTATGTTTTCCTCTATATATTTTATAGTTTCAGGTCTTACAATTAGATCTTTTATCCATTTTGAGTTGATTTTAGTACATGGTATGAGATAGTGTTCCAATTTCATTTTTTCACATAGGGTGGACCAATTTTGCCAGCACCATTTATTGAATAAGCTATCTTTGTCCCATTGCAGATCCTTTGCTCCTTTGTCGAAGATCAGTTGTCCATAGTTGTGTGGTTTTAGTTCTGTGCTTTCTATACGGTTCCATTGGTCTGTGTGTCTGTCTTTATACCAATACCAAGCTGTTTTAATTACTATTGCTTTGTAGTAAAGTTTGAAGTCTGGGGGGAAAATAGTTCTGTTGGTGCTATTTCTATATAATTTTTGAAAATATATGAGAACTATTCAAAAATAAACTAAGAAGATGGTAATTTCTGCTAGCTGTCCTCTCTTAGGTCTGTGATAAAGATTGACTTACCAACTTCAAAAAGTATCATTCCAAAGTCACTTGTAAATATAATATGAAGCTGATAGAAGAGTAAGGTTTTATGATACATAGTATATTTCAGTGTTCTCCCTTTTTTTTTTTTCAATTCCTACATCAAATCTGACTTCTTATTAGGAAGATGTTTATAATTTTTCCACAGAATAAATAGTTTTCCTCCAGAAGTTCACTGTATGTTTTCCATGTGATAAGTTCTTTTTCACCTTATAAAACATTTCAATTATCTCATTTTTCCTACTGAAATATAAGACCCTGGGAGCCAAAGCACACAGCACACATCTTACTATACTTTTCCGTCACTTAGGTATTTTTATTTAGTATTTTTGAATTTCTACACCCAAGAAGGAAAAAATGGGAGATGAGTAGAGGAACAAAACAAGAATAGTCCCCAAGTCATAAACTTCATGAATATATCAGTCCAGTGAGGTCCTGTGGAGCCCACAAGGCACAATGAGAAGAACCCTGGAAAAGTACATCATTGCCAGCTCTGTTGGCAGAGAAGGGAAAATGAGAAGCCAGATCACAAAATAACTTCTAAATTTACACTGAATCTTCCATATCTGAATAGCAGCAATGTAAAAATAGAAAAACATTGTCATTATCTCAGCAAATTATGCATGATTTAAAGGTGCATATAGAGAAGATGATCAAATGCAAATTAAGACATTTATAACAACAGAAATGTTTCCCTACACATTATAGTTCAATGGACTATTTTGTTTAGTAACTTGCAGAGAGAGTCGAAAGAAAACCCAAAGCCCATGAAGGGAAGAAAATCACAATCAAAATATTCAGAAGCAAAGAAAACAACTGAATTAACTGATAAAATTATCTTTATAAATAACTGGAAAATTTTCATTTTGGCTAAGTGATGAATTAAAAATATTATTTTCATTTTTTGAAAAACAAATTTATAATATGCAGGAGACAGGCACACTAAAGTTAAAAAACCAAGTTGGCTTTTCAGAAAATGGAAAACAAACACAATGGTATAGAGCAAAACTAATGTATTATAGAATTACAGATCAGAGTTATATCAATAAAAGCAAAGAGCAAGAGAATTTACTATGATCTAGGTCAAATGAGATTTTCTATAAATAAATGTATTAAAATTCTAATATAGTAATACTTTTTTTGTAGGAAAGTTAGTATTAAGATATTAGTACTCTGTTTCTGCCATGCAGAGCTTAATTTTCAGATAAGGAAGAGTATACTGTCCTACTATATACATTGACAAATTTTTTTAAAAGTCATTGCCAGTTATCTACATTCTGTATCAGATTTTATAAAAGTAAATATTTTCCAATCAAAATTTTAGCTGATGATTTTATAGATATTGACAAATAGATTCTGAAATTTACATAAAATAGTCAAAGACCCAGGTTAGCCAAAACAATATTGATGGAGAATAAAGTCAGATGACTGAAACTACCAGACTTCAAAATTAACTATGAAACTATAGTAATCAATATGGAAAGGTTTGGAGAAAGAATACATGCAAAAAGACCAATTGAACAGAATAGAGAGCCCAGATATAGATTTTCACAATTATGGTCAACTGATCTTCTACAAAAGTTTAAGGGCAATTCAGTGGAAGAATAGTCTTTCAGCAAATAGTGCTAGAAATACTGCATAGTCACTTGCAAAAAAAAAAAAAAATCTTATGGCCATCACTAAAATATAATGCAAATGGACAAATAGAAATGCAAAACTATGAAATTCCAGGAGCATCAAATACATCTAGGTTTCCTTTGCTTTGCCAGTTGCAACCAAATTAAAATTCATAAATAAAAATTGACAATTTCTTGATTCATTAAAATTTATATCTTCTCCTCTGGGAAAGATACTGACAAACACTTGAGAAGATTAGCCATAGATTGGGAGAAAACACATGCAAAACATTTATCTGATAAAGGAAAAGTATCCAAACTATATAAAGAACTATTAAACATCAATTCTAAAGAAACATATACCAAATAATAAAAGGGGAAATATCTGAAGACTTAGCTCACCAAAGATGAATCAAATTTAACACATATGCAAATGAAAAGATAATCACCATCATACTTAATTAAGGAAATGTAAATCAAAGAAGTGAGATGCTACTAGTACCTATTAGAATGATGAAGGAAAAAACAACAACAACAACAACAAAATATGCTGACACAATCAAAGGCTGTAGTAGTATTCTCATTCATTACTCACTGTGGAAGCAAGTGAGAAAATTTCTCACAGAACTAAGTACACTTAAAATTGTGCTCTTTGATATTTAACTAAAATATTTGAAAAAAATATGTACACAATAAGCCTACACATGCATGTTTGTAACAGCTTTATTTTATAATTACCAAAACTTAGCAATGGGGATAGTGACAGTAACTGCTAAGAAAAATATTCTTTTCTTTATTTTAGTGTCATTCAAAACCTTTACTGAAGTAATACATTTGAGAACAGATATATTGTATTTAGTAACTATAACCACCTTCTAGAAGGTTTAAAACAATATATTTACCTATAATCTATCCATAACCTACCTACCTGGCAACAATCTATGTCAACACATTTCTAGCTATTAATGGAAACTACTATAATTGAGATATCTTTGGCTTCCAACATATTTATTTGAACTACATTAATGACAGAGGTAATGAAAGCATTTTTGTTTCCTGGTAGCTGTAAATACTACTCTAGGTACTTAATGGGACTTTTATTTTTCTAAATAAAAATAACTTTAATTTGAGGGTGTTATAAATAGTGCATTCACAGTCTACCAAAAGAAAATGAAGAAGAAGAAAAAGAAGGAAGAAGAAGGAAGAAGGAAGAAGGAAGAAAGAAGAAGAAGAAGAGAGGAGGAGGAGGAAGAAAAAAGAGAAGGGGAGGGAGAGGGGAAAGGGGAGAGAGAAGAAGGAAGAGGAAGAGGAAGGAGAAGGAGAAGGAGAAGGAGGAGAAGAAGAAGAGAGAGAAAGAGATGGAAATGCAAGTAGCATTGCTTTATCCAGGTGTGTTCTCAAAAGCTAGCACCTGTTCTCACTGGCTCTTAAGTTAGTGAAAAAGTCCCAGCCCCTAGATGAGGCCTGGAAAGGATAAAATTAATGATTAGGAAAAGTCTTTGTATACTTTGTGATCCATGTTGCAAGTTGAGGTTTAAAAAAGTTTGAGAATATATCCACAGTTCTTTCAATCTCCCACAATTAAGGTGATCATTAAAGTAATATTGACATATTGGTGACCTCAACACATCTAACTCCTTAAAATGGCACATTAGCAATCATCTGCACTTTGTATTCATTTGCATTCAAGGGAAATTATAACTGGATGCATGTGCCCTGACCTTTTTTACTTATCTTTGTCATATTTACATCTTTGAACATAAATCTGATCGCAGATTTACATCAAGATGCTTGTAGAAGTCTGGTGCATTGTCCAGAATAAGATGGGAGAGAAGGCCCCCCATCTTATTTTTTTCTATAGGTCATTTTTTTTTTCTATAGTGTGACCTATAGAAAAATAACCATTCAAACTCTTTTCCATAGTGGCACACTGGACAGGCTTAGGGTTAACTTAGAGTTGGGTGACTTTACTTTGACTTCACAAAATAGCAGCAGGAGAGCACATCCCAGTCAATAAAGATGAAAAATCACACTGTGCACAATTCTCTGCAGACACTGAACTATTTACTTCATGTATAACTTGCCATGGTGTTTGGGAGGACTGATGGTGATTTGTTAAAGATGTGCAACAGGAAAATGTGTTTTGGATTTACTTAAGAATTTCACCAGTTGCCAGATGTGGATAATAAAATGTCACCAAAATATTGTACCCATTTCTAGATTAAAATATGTAATTATGTAAGTGTGAGCTTTTTCCTTTCTTGCACACAAAGCACATTCTTATATAGTGGATACTCTTGAAAATTTTAGGTGTTTTGTTGGAAAATAAAAACTAGAGTTATCAAAGGTCATTTTAAAGTTTTTAATCATTGCAGTAATAGAAGTTTCCATCATTAAATTTTGAGTATGGGGTCCCCTGTTAGTGGTGTTACCATAGTGCACCCGCCACCAGAGCACCCACCATCCATCACTGTAGTTAAAAAGAGCCACATGATGAGCCAGGGGCGCGTGCAGTCTGGGGCCGGCCCAGCAGCACCTGTGGCAGTGCTCAGGAACGAGTGGCAGCCCTGACTTGGCTTCACTGTGTGCACAGCCAATGTGCCGGCCCAGACCTCACTGTAGGTCATGTCTGAATGTGCAGGCCAGGGTTTCCCCTTTTGATACCTAATGCTAAATGGACCAAGCCAACTGGTGCTTGACTGTTCAGATTAGTGAGAATGGTAACTGGTAACTCAGCTTGAAAGACCAGGAATATGAGACTCCAGAAGGTCGAGATCCATTCCAGCTTTGGGGTTCAGACGCATCAGGACCTTCTCCTGGAGAAAGCTACTTGGACAGACTCACCCAGACATCCATGGAGCAGCCTGACCACTGCTCCTGCTTCAGGCCCTGCCTCTGACATCACAGGCTGACTGCGCCATTAGCCTGTGCCTGTGGGCTGGGCCTGGTATCTCTCAGGACTGTCATACTAGTCCTGTGCTCTCGCACTGTGGGCCCTGTTGACCTGTGTCCAGCTGCTCTCAGAGCTGCTGTCATTTCTGTTCCTCCAGAGGCTTCCTGTGCTGTGCCCTCTGACACTGCTTGGTGTGGCATTTGACCCTGGCCAGCCCGGCCTTTCAGTGGCATTCCTGGCTGCTCTAGTGCCACCCCAGTGGCCCTGCACCTCTGGCTGCCACCATGAGTTGAAACTTGGCCCCCAGCTCCAGGCCCTCTTGGAAGGGACGGCACCATCTTGCATGAGTGGCCTTTGTTTTGGATGACTAGATACTGTGGACACTATCTGGGCGGAGGCAGCCGGCCACTTGTGACCTTAGAAACTCCTTCACAGTCCCACAAGTGGGAACCCACAAAGTGACCTCTCTGCCACTCTTGGCACTGTCTTTGGTGCTGTCTCTATGACTATTTTTTTGAAAAGTTTTACATTGTTCTCTCTCACCGCTGTCAAAGATCATTGGCAATTCATCCCACTGATTTGAAATCAATAGATTTTTTATACAAAATCATACTAAATGATAATTCTAAATAACTATATTTCTTACACAGTATGCCATGCACTCTGCATCTTCTAACATAAGCCTTTCAGCAAGCATATGATACTACGATGAGTATTATTTTTATCTTATTTATTCATTTGAACTCTTGTGGACATTATTCTATATTCTTATTAAATGGAAAACTGAGGTTCAGCAAGCTTAACTAATATGCCTAAAATTACATCTGCAGTCAATTGGAATGAAAATACAGAACTCTGATCTCAAAAACTCCATTTTTCTAATGGTTTTATGATGCTAAAATTTAAATAAATACTAACAAATTTTTAGAAAATAGAACACTTAAGAATATCTAAGTTAAAATAATATTGTATAGCTGAGGCTATTTCTAGAGCATGTAAACATTTAAAATAGAAAATTAAAATTTTGATTATGCTATGCACTGTTAGGTTTAATGTTAGAAAAGTTTAATGTTGGAAAACTTACTAAGTATATTTTCAGACATAGCTTTTGCAAGAAATGTTTTTCAAAGCACTAGTAAATGAAAGGACTATTTAGATGAAAGTAAAGCGAAATATGATTTATTAGTTCTCTCTTATTTTGACATTTGAATATAAGACCCAAAGAGATTACACCCTGGCTGAAATAGAAAATGTACAATGGAAAAGCAAAGACTATAATCTTATCCTTTCCTCAAAATCTGTTATTTTTACAAATGAAAGGTAAAATTATATATATATATTTTTAAAGATTTATTTATTTATGCATACAAGGACTGGGGTACAGGCCAGAGGTGGGGGGCGGTGAGAGGATTCACCACAGAAAGCGGGGAGCAGAACAGGTAGATCAACGGAAGTACACTGCTGAGGGGAGCAGCGGGCACAGCAGGAGAGGTCTGCTGTGCCATGTGGGTCCCCCTCCTGGCCGGAGGCAGGGATCGAACTCGTGCTGCAGTGGTTGCGGTTTGCCTCTTAGTGCGTTGCTTAACCCACTGCGCCACCAGGGAGGCCCGGTAAAATTATATTTTATACTCTAGTAATTTATATACTTAGGGTACAGCACCTCAAGAGACTTCACACTCAACCAGTTATGCTTATGTTCCACTACAATGATTAAAAGTATTTCTCTTCAAAATCTAGTTCTACCTTCCTCTCCTATTGCTTTTTAAAATCCATTATCACTCTTCAATCATACAGTCTATTCCTATGTCAGCCTTGTGAACAACTAGCCTGTTCTGCAAATATGATATGTTGTCTGCAACATGATTATTGTATGTGATTTCTTCACACATATTCATCTCATTTTCCTTTTGCTTTTAAGTGTGACCTAAGTCTTTGTCTCTCTACTTGGATACACTCAAATACTGTATATGTCCTTTGTAATTCTCTTGAAAAATCATCAGTGACTGCTCTTTTTGTATGTCCTATTGTCACTAGAATTATACCTTGCACATAAGAAATTGCAATTTTTGTTTTATTTCAAATAGATCTGCTTTACCTTAAGCACCTGTCTGATAAAGTACATATTGTATGAATCACTTGAAAAGACTCATCATAATTAAGAACCTGAAGATATCGTTCTTATAATTATGTAGAATTATTTTGCTTAATGACATGGTGTTTTTAATCTTAATGTTTCAGCTTTGTTTTAAATTTGAGGAATTTTTGTAATGCTCTGGAGGCATAGGAATTATGAAATAATACGCTTGTTAAATATAAAGTACATTTGGTGAATAAATGTTATTTTATCAAGTTATGAGATAGCAGGATATAAGTTTTTGATTAAAATTCATTTACTGTGTTATCTGACTGAATGTACTTAAAAGAAATCTTTGACATGTTGATCAGATTAAATTGATTTAATCTTTGCTGAAACTTAAGTTCAGCATTAGTCATGGATAATTACTGTCAAAAAAGGATATGTTCTAGCTATTCATTTACATAATATGAGCTTTCTTTTGGATTGCATATGAATTAATTAAATTTCCTTTAATTGTAGCAGCTACATGCAAAACACAGCTTCTAACTAGTGTAAAATAGTTCATTAACTTCTCAAAAATGGCCAATATTCTAATACCCTAAACTGGAGTGCAGGGTTTAAGAGAAAAAAAAAATTAAGATGGAGCATCTGAGAAAGATACTTACCAACCTAGATATATTAGAAATGACCTAATTTATTGTAGATCATTTTTCTTCTCTAAAAGGTAAATTGTACTGATTCAGTTAACTACCTCAATTTGTAGTTAAAATATAAAATTATTAGAAGGCAAGTTTTAAACATTTTAACTATATATTTAACTATATATATAAGATTTATTTTTTAATTTATTTTATATTCATTTAATTTATTTTTTATAAATATATAAATATATATTTTATATAAATAAGATTTATTTATGCATAAAAGAGCTGGGGTACAGCCAGAGTACAGGAGGTGAGAGGATTCACCAGAGACAGAGTGGGGAGCAGAACAGGCAGATAGACTGAAATACACTGCTGAGGGGAGCAGCAGGCGAGGCGGAAAGATCTGCTGTGCCATGTGGGTCCCTCCCCCCACCCCAAGGGATTGAACTCATGGTGCTGTGCATCAGATGCTTCACAGTGTGACTTCAACTCACTGCACCAGCAGCGGGAGTCAATATAAAATATATTTCGATCAATATTAGACTCTTTATTTATAGCAGGGAAATTTATGTGATAGTAAAATAGTAAGAAATAAAATATAAAGCTTGAAATTATACAAAATACACATTTGTGAGTCAAATCCTGTTTGTAATGGTAATTCCAATTTGGAACCTTAAATCAACAAATAGCGTGAATATCAGCATAGGGAAGGGAAATAAGATTTTCAAAACTGAAGTTAGTTTTTATTTTAGTGTTGTAATTTAGTATAGTCGCTATAGTTTTGTACTTCAGCCTGTAATGGATTTCATTGATATTAAAAAGTAATCATGAAATTTGCAGTGTCATATTCACTATACTAAATTGTGTTCATTTCCATCTCCTTTCCTACTTTCTTCCATAGATTTGTGATTTATATGGTCTTAATAACAATTTAAGCATATCTTTTCTACTTAACATTTCAAAATTGTTTACCTAGTTTTTATTTGTTATTTTTATCTTAACTGTAAGCAAAGAATTATGTAAGTCAGATTCCTTTTTGTGATCTTGGAATCACAGTGTCAACGTCACCCGGGAACTTGGAAATATAAATTTTGAGCTATGCTTTATATCTACTGAATCAGAAGCTAAGTAGGGCCTCCCTGGTGGTGCAGTGGGTTAAGCAACGCACTGTGAAGCAGACTGCAGCCACTGCAGCACGAGTTGGATCCCTTCTGCCGGCCAGGGAGGGGACCCACATGGCACAGCAGACCTCTCCTGCCTTGCCCGCTGCTCCCCTCAGCAGTGTACTTCTGTTGATCTGCGTGTTCTGCTCCCCGCTCTGTCTGTGGTGAATCCTCTCACCCCCCACACCTCCGGCCTGTACCCCAGTGCTTGTGTCCATAAATAAATAAATCTTAAAGAAAAAATAAAAGAATCTAAGTAAATTGGAGGGAGAATATGGTTTGACAACTTCTTAACACTATTCAAATACATGCCAGACTTCAAGAACTGCTGCATTAAATATATTTCCAAACTTTACTAAAATATATTAGTAAGTTATTATCATATATTCATAATAGCACTACATGTTGTTAAATTGTATTGTCTTTTCCAATGAATTAGAGAGTCTTTGGAATTTTCTTTGCTTTAAATTTTATGGACTCCTTCTCAACAATTATAGTGTAGTATCAAATAATACAAATATTTTAATATTGTTTTCATATTTGTTTCACTTTAAAATTCTTACAAAATATATACTATTTTTTAAATACAAAGATGAGAGTTGCTATTCTTTGTTGATTTTAATATTGCTAAAATCCACTTAGAAACAGGCATGTATATTAAAAAGTACCACATGGATATCATTTAAACTGTTTGGTTCTTTACATCATTTTTACTTGTAAATGCTTTTCCTTGTGAAAATTATTTTCTAAACTATAGTAATAGTAGTAATATTAATAATAGTGAATATTCTGTATTCTTAATTTACTGTAAATGTATAACCTATGATAGACTTACTTTCTTTTTTGCAACATAATATAAAGGTCTTTCTTATAGTGTATATATATATGCATATATATACACATGTTTATTTATATATGTTGTTATTGTGTATCTGTATCTCCATCTTAGAGTCATTGCATACACTCAGTTTTACTTTCCACTCAGATAAAGTTCTCAAAATACATAAGTTTCTCTGCTCACAAAAGCATAGAAATCACAATAAAAGATAATCAAACCATTCTACTGTAAATCTTACACTTGTACAATGATGCATATATCAATTATTTATAAATAATATTGGTAAAAAATAAAAAGCAAAGGTTTTAAAGTTGCCAAATTTTATTTCAGTGCAAAACTGTTGGGTCCAGTTAGTTTTTATGACATCACGACGGAATTTGTTAGATGGATAAGTACCAAAAAATTGAACTATTCACAATTTGTTCATTAATATGGAATACAACAGTAATTGTCTAGTGGTAAAGATTTAAACAAAAAAGGATCATTTTCAGAACCCACCAAAAGTTTTCAAGACTCTGTCTTTCATTCCTATCTCCTGTTACTACTTTATATCAATATTTCCTTTTTCCTATCAGATTTCGGTTAATATAAACTATCACATTTATTAAACATTAACTATGTGTCAGAGATACATTCGGCTTTTTGTACAACTCTGGGAGATGGTGTATACCAATATCCTCATATTAGGATGGAACAACTTGGCATATAAAACACGATTTATCTAAGGGCATATAGCTGACAAGTGGTAGAACTAGGGCTTGAACTTATCAGTTTAACTTCAGAGAACTTGTCCTTAAGGACCACATTATTCATCAGGCAGGAAGAAGAATGCTCAAGTTGCAAAGGGGAGGGTGGAAAAACATTGAGGTTATTTGAAAATGTTCATCTGCTGTTTGATACTAGTCCCTTCTCCACTGAGAACCGGGCACAGATTCTGCTATGTATCTGTTTGACTTTTAATTTGAAACTCTGACATGCATATATGTGTGATATAGACATACGAATGCAAATGATTTTATATTATTTGTTTTTAGGGTTCCTGATACAGGATAGCCCTTTGGGGTCTTGTGAAAATAAATACTGTGGCTTGGGAAGACATTGTGTTATCAGCAGAGAGACCGGTCAAGCAGAATGTGTATGCATGGACCTTTGCAAACCACACTACAAACCTGTGTGTGGATCTGATGGAGAATTCTATGAAAACCACTGTGAAGTGCACAGAGCTGCTTGCCTGAAAAAACAAAAGATTACCATTGTCCACAATGAAGACTGCTTCTTTAAAGGTAAGCACAGGGTGAACCTCAAGTATCATCCTCCCTTCCTATTTTGTTTTCAACAAGTGCATTTCAGTTTAACTTGAGCATGATTTTATATCAGCAAAGTGCCTAAAAAGGGAAATGGAATAAAAGGTGGACTACATAGCAGCAAGGGTTTGTAAATTTACATTGATAGATTCCTGGTATTCATTTATTAAAATAAAGTTAGCCAATATATGACTCAAAATTTAATATAGCTCACAGCATTGCACCATATGGCTTCCCAATCTAGCATTATCTTAGGGACACAGGGTATCCAATTCAGTCAACAGGCAAAATCCATTCAGAGAAAATCACCTGGAGTGGAACTAAGGGAATAGTGAATGCCAAGCCATGCTGTGATAACATCTCATTTCTTCTTGAATAAGAACAATGGTTTTAATTTGCACTGCATCATCCAAATTGTGAATGATTGCCCAAGGAAATGACTATAAAGTACTCATGCTAAACTCAGTGAGTAAATCTGAGATGACAACAATTGAAAATTGAAAAATATTGGTATTCATTTTTATAGTGCTTGAAATCACTATTTATGGAAATGTATTTCTCTATTAGTAAATTGACAAATTATTTTAAAGTTCTCTATAAAAAACCCTTTAGTGTATTTTTTATAAATATATTTGTTGTTTGTTTATAATGGTGGGGATATTTTCTTATTAATAATTAATTTCTAATTAATAAACCAGACTGAAATTCTAATGTGTTAAATATGTAGAACTTCGATCATTCAAATTGCTCAGTCATGACCTGATTTTCTAATCTTTGATGGGTTTCATCTTCCTCTTGTTTAGAATGGTCCTGAAATATATATATATATATATATATATATATATATGTGTATACACACACACACACATTTGAAAGCATGTTTGATATTTTAATTCTTAGCTTCTGGTTATGGTCAAAATATAATGCTATAAATTTTACTTATTCACCTGTAAGATAAAAATAGCTTAATTTTTGAAACTTAGTACAACAAAATATGTCCTATGTAATAAAATTGATACATATAACTTTTGAAATGACTTAAGACGCAATGTTCTAAAGTCATTGTAACTACTAGAAATCCTTTGATAAAATTGGAGTAAGTATATAAAATTGTTTCCTTACCATGGTAAGCTATGTGCACCTGAAAACATGTGCAGAGAATTTAATATGAAACTCTCCTGTACGCAAGGAATACCAATATTTTGTTTCAAATTCAGTTTATTCTCCACTTCTATCACATTTACTTTACAGTAACAATTCTATTGGCATTGCATTTAAAACTTATTAAAGAGTGTGTTTTTCTGTCATTTTGATATGAACTGGTACAGTGGAATTTTTACTATTCCAGAGATTTATAATATCATAATAGTATATGGATAATATACAAGTAAGCAAACATATATATATGTTTAATATGTCAGTCATCATTTACATATCTGTATCACTTAGGGTATGTATTTTCACACTTCCATATGTGCACATACTATACTCACTTTCCACCAAATATCTCATCTTCCTTCCTCTTCCCTCTTCTCTCTGGTAAACAATATAATTTTCAGAATCTAAGAATTATTATTTTTTATTCATTCCCAGTATGTATTATTTGCTTATTTATTTTCTACAAATAAGTGAAACCATCCTATAAATTTCAATTTATGACTTACTTCACTTAGCATAATCACATCACGCTTCATCCATTTTGTTTCAAAAGACATGGTTTTGTATTTTTTAAATAAATGCGTAGTATTCTCTTAGTAGATTCTGTAAATTCTTTACCTAGCCATCTGTCATTGGTACTTAGGTTGGCTCCATGATTTTCTATTGAGGATGATGTGTTACGAATATAGGAATGTAAAGCTATTTCCATATTACCATTTGCATCTTCTTTGGATAAGTACTAGCAGTGATATTGCAGAATCACGTGGTATTTCTCTTTTTATTTATTTTATTTTATTTTTTAAAGATTTATTTATTTATGCATACAAGCACTGGGGTACAGGCCAGAGGTGTGGGGAGGCGGGTGGTGAGAGAATCCACCAAACAGAGCAGGATGCAGAACAGGCAGATTGACAGAAACACACCGCTGAGGGGAGCAGCGAGTGAGGCAGGAGAGGTTTGCTGCGCCATGTGGGTCCCCTCCCTGGTGGGCAGCAGGGAACCAACTCGTGCTGCAGTGGCTGTGGTTTGCTTCATAGGGCGTTGCTTAACCCACTGCGCCACCAGGGCAGGACCCTCTCTTTTTGTTTTTTTATGGTATCTCCAGACCATTTTCCATTGACACTGTGTCAAATTACAATCCCACCACCAATGGATGAGTTTTCCTTTAGATCCACATTTTCTTTTTTTTTTTTTTTAATTTATTTATTTATGCTTACAAGAGCTGCGGTACAGGCCAGAGTTGTGGGAGGTGATAGGATTCACCAGACAGAGTGGGAAGCAAAACAGGCAGACTGACTGAAACACCCTGCCAAGGGGAGCAGTGGGCGATATAGGAGAGGTCTGCTACGTCATGTGGGTCCCCTCTCTGGCATGGGGCAGGGATCGAACTCATGCTGCAGTGGCTGTGGTTTGCTTCACAGTGTGTTGTTTAACCCACTGTGCCACCAGGGAGGCCCTGATACACATTTTCACCAACTTATAATAATATTCTTAAACTGAGGTTTTGTCCAGTTGACATCCAACAATATAAAAGCATGTATATTAGATGTCATGTAGGAAAAAAAATGTCTGGCATATTTAATGTTCTGTTTTATTGTTGGATGCTTTGGCATAATGTAATTTGACATACAAATCAGCATGGAGATAGATGACTAGAGCCAAAAATTTGGTCTTCCTTATGAGTGCTCTGTAAGGTACTTACTAAATATTTTTATTAGACCTAAAGTTGTTTCAAAATACTTTCTTATCCTTATAGTATTAAGAGTCCATTTAAATTATCTGGTTAGTTACCAAGTGTTAGACCACATCTTGTATTTCAGAATTACAAGTGCTATTTTTGCTTGTTTGTTTGGCATTTTACTGAACATAAATATGACAGATACTATTTCAGAAGAAAGAAGGTGAACAATATAGAACAAAGCAGTCATATATTTCCTGTCTTACTGGGCAGTAACTGGTAAAGTTTTGGACATATAAGAAATTGCTATTTAGCTGAATACCTAACATAGTTATGGTGACTAAAATTAATTCTTGTGATTGTGAATTACAATTTTGCCTTGAAGTTACTTCCACCCCCACATCCTTCCCACAAAGTACTTCCCAACTGATGTAATTCATGTCATTACTTCTTTTTTTTAATGGAAAATATTTATTTTATTATTTTATTATTATATTTGACATCATTTGTATACTTCTAACAATTTAGCGATTCTTCTCATCCTGACACCAGGTCACTGTGTCATACACAACAGAAGTTACTTACTCAGAGTGCAGATGTAAACGGAAGCGAGAAACTCAAGATATAACCTATGCCAAAATGAATAGGGAATTAAACCTTTTATGAGAAAGTCAATTGAACAGATCCTTTTGCCATTTACTGTGCTGAGAATAAAACTGCCATAAAGGCAAATGTTCTGTGCACTTAAATGTGCTTGACAAACAATAACAACTTGGGAAATATGTTTTTTATGGCTGCGTGTGTGCACTTTGAGTGAGATCTAACACCGTTTTCTATTTTGGGGATATAATCTGGAGAGATATTCATATTCCATTTTTAAGTTGTTTTTACCTGGCTTTTTAAAAATGAGATTTGTAAAACTTAAGCTGAGAATGATATTTTTTTAAC
The DNA here is from genome assembly GCA_019455555.1 of Galemys pyrenaicus. Taxonomy (NCBI): domain Eukaryota; kingdom Metazoa; phylum Chordata; class Mammalia; order Eulipotyphla; family Talpidae; genus Galemys; species Galemys pyrenaicus. The sequence continues at coordinate 476,633 of JAGFMF010011675.1, read as the reverse complement.
ATATTAGTAAATGCCATGTGTTAATGTGCATGTGCTTTAGATTGCTTTTTTTTTTCTTGAAAGGGCACATTTGAAAGTTACTGTTTATGTTTGAAAATCTTTTATTATATTCCATTTCATGAAAATCAGTAACCTTCATAAATATAATAACTTTGGAAATACCCAGATGTTTATTTTCTTTGTACTATTTGTTTGATTTTTTTTCAGTCTTAGCCAAAAGTAATTGAGGATTGTTGGTGAAATTATTAATTTACAAAACTATAAAAGTTCATTAACTCTTCAGGGTTGCAGTTTGTTCACCTGAGCATATTCAGAATATGACATCAAAACCAATTTGATTAATCCCCTAAATTTCCATAGATCTATATTAAAATTTTCTGAAACTGGTGATTCAAAATCAACTGAGTTTTTTAAAATTAAAAAAAAAATCCTATTTAACCAAACTAATCAGTGTGAAGTTGGAACCCATACATTCTATACATATATATAAAATATGTATATAATTTTATGATAGGTATTATTTTCCATGCATTGGGAATAAACGTAATGTATACATTCATATATTCACTATTATTCATATATTCACATTCATATATTCACTATTAGATTCTTTCTGGTTTTTGAAAATTCTGTAAAGAAGACTACAAAGCCTTCATAGTATATGTATTTTTCTTTTGTAAATAGAGTAGATGTGATGACTTTTACATGTAATATGAAAAATGCCAGAAAGTAGGTGTGTTAAATATTAACACTATTCAATAAATACATTAAAATATTTCCAGAAAAATTTTGTGTAAAAGTGAGAGAGAATATCAGTATTAATTACTTCAAAAAAAGTCTACAAATATTATATATTATTTGATTAATCATATTAACAAAGCAAAGTACTATATAAAGAGGGAAACAAGTCTAAGATGTTAAAAATGACCTATCAACATTCAAACAGAAACTTACTGCTGTTGGCACAGACACCAAATGTGTTGGCTTTTTTTTTTTAGTATAGATGTGCTCCAAATAGATCCGCTGTCTATAATAGAATAATATTTACTTGCCCACAATTTAACAAAAAAAGTATTTTCAAGTATGTAAACATTTTACATTATTTGAAAACAATTTTGGTCACTATAATATTTATGAATACTCAATAATTTATTTAACACAATTGGTCAATCAACAAACACAGAAACAGCTGCTTCTGGGTATACAAGTAGAAACTGAATAAGTGAATGTTTGACTCCAATTGATTATATTAATTTGATTTGGTAAAAACACATGTATTTTCTTTCACATTTATATTCAGTTATAATCTTGTATCCCAAAACTCTGGTCAAATTATTATAGACACTGAATTTGCCCCATAATGATATGGTAAGTTTTCAGATTATAGACAGATTACTTTAAAAAAGTAACTACCTGAAATTTGAAATACATCTTTCTTTTTTTGAGACACCATGGTTTTACAACATTGTAACTGATTCAGAGGTTCAGATTTATGGACTGACATTTGAAAATCTATCTGATTTATTTTAGATTGATTTTGCTTGTTTTATACTCTATAGACAGTATATATTCGATCTATGGAATTTTATTTACACTCTTAGTTCTCTCCTCCTATATGCTGTAGAAACTATGTGGGTTTAGGGAGCCCATATATTTTTTGTCTAATTTTTTGATTTGTGACATAAAGGAAATTTAACCTTCAAATACATGGATAATCTTATCTTGTTTTATGTATTTGCATGTTATTTATTTAGTTTCAAATTTTAGAATATGTATTGTGGTTTAAATTTTTTATTTTGTCTTTTTTTATGGATATGTAGATACTCTATTAATGGTTATGAATGCAGTTTCAATAGTGACAGAAAAAAAAGGCTTCCCTATTTTGAGGTTGTTAAATTTGTAATTTTTTTAACAAATAAGGAAAATGCCATTTACAAAGTTGATAAGAGTTAGAAATTCAAGGGAGCTTTTTTTTTTTTTAGCTTCTTTTATTTTATTAACATAAATTTTTTTTAATTTACATATACTTGCCATCAATTGTAATCCCCATGTATTCCCCATCACCAACTCACCAGTGCACTATCACCTCAGTCTCTCGTGCTCCCATCTTCCCTCAATCCTCCCCCGCCCCTCCCCACCAAGTGTCCCCAGTCTGTCCCTGTCTCCTCATTTTTGGTTTTTGTGTCTTTATTGCTGTTATTGTTATTATTATTGTTCTTAATCCTTTCCTTGATCCTTATTTGGTTCCCTTATGTTCCTCCTAAGGGAGGAGTTTTCTTTTGCCTTCTGACTTACTTCGCTGAGCATAATCCCTTCCAGATCCATCCATGTTTCTATGAATGAGTCTAGTTTTTCATTTCTGATTGCTGAG
>JAGFMF010011675.1:448125-474069 GCA_019455555.1 Galemys pyrenaicus | reverse complement strand
AGTAGATTGAGGAATCGCCATACTGCTTTCCATAATGGTTGGACCATCTTGCATTCCCACCAGTAGTGTAAGAGAGTTCCTTTTTCTCCACATCCTTGCTGTACAGGAGATATATTTAGGGGCTAAATTATATTAGTGAACAGACAAGCCAAGTACATTTGTGGTTGAGATAAGAAAAAGTGATCATTATGAAGCAATCAGAGCTGAGAACATAACTCTACTGTACTTCAAACTTCACCAGTTAGGAAGTAAAGAAAGAACAAACAAGGAAATACATATATTATCACTAGTGACAATTACTGCATATAGCTTCAATATGTCTTACTTAAAATCCCTACATTTACATGCATTTCATTTATTTTGAATGTTTTAAATAATTTGGTGCCTAATCATTTTGGAGTACAGATTGGCTAAATCATTGTGCACATTTCCATAGTTGTTAGTAATTAATTCACATTGTAAAATATTTTTCTAAGAATGGAAGAAAGTGCTATTAAAAATTGAGAAAGATGCATGAACATTCGATGAATCTAATTGAGCATTAATATAATTAACTAAAAAGGACAGTATTACATACTTGATTAATTTTATAAATGCTCAAAGTACTAAATGCTTGCCAAAGGGTTTCAGATAATAATTCATGTAAAGTATCCACAAGAATAAAATATATGTACAGGTATGAATTAGGAAATATTATTTTTTAAACTTTTCACTGAGGATCGTTCACTGGCACCTTTTTCATTTGGCAAACTGACACAATAGTTACTTTTGCTGTTCGGAAGGCTATGAATAATCAATTAACTTTGACAATTAATTACTAAAGATGCTTTTTCCCCCATTGTTGGGAAATCTTATGATATTCATTGAAATTGCAGGTATTCCTGATATTCAGGAACATTGATGTATTAAACAAACTCATCTGTGTTTTGTTTAAGTGAAACATTTTCCCCCATAGTATATATTTGCTACATTATATCCAGTCATTATGGGCATAAACTTTCCTTGGCAGTTTACCATTACTGAGTATGGTGTCCAAATTAAATTAAAGAGGAGAGCAAGGATCCCTGAGAAAAATAGTCAGCAAGAAATGAAATGATCAAATTTTAAAAGCCAGTAACAGGGAAGTTGGAACTCAGAAGGAATAGGTAGAGAACTAATTTCATCTTCTTGTCATGAACATCACCTCTACAACTTTGGAAAGTACTATATACGTTTTAATAAGAAAGGTGATATTCCTTTATAAGAATTCACCTCTTTAGCTTAATCAGATTCATTCTAGCAATGTTGTAGATACTGAATATTCACCTGAATTTCAGAAAAGGGAGAGTATCAATAAAGGTGTAATGATCAAGGGTCTCCCTGGTGGTACAAGGGGTTAAGTCGCAGCGCTGTGAAGCTGTCTGCAGCCACTACAGCACTAGTTTGATCCCCGGTCAGAGAGGTGACCTGTCACATGGCACAGCAGACCTCTCCTGCCTTGCCTGCTGCTCCCCTCAGCAGTGTAGTTCACTGCTCCCCACTTTGTCTCTGGTGAATCCTCTCCTCCACCTCACCCCATATCTCTGGTCTTTAGCCCAGTTCTTATTTGCATAAATAAATAAATCTTAAAAAAATAAAAGTAATGATCAGCCATGATACCCTGAAGCTAGTGTATGATTATATTTATATAAAAACCCAAAGAACATGGTTTAGTGGATGTATAGTGTATGGACAATTTTGACTTAATGACAATAATATTAAAAAAGGCTTTTGGAACTACTCGCACTTTATCTAATCATCAAGATGTTTTGCACTTCCAAACACAAAATATTAACATTAGAGTTCTAGTTCTGAAGTAGAACTTTTATCTTTATCAAAACCCATAATTTATTTTGTGTATACCCACACTTATTTTCCAAATAGTTTATTTGTAAATTGATTATATAAGAAAGAAAAAATGAATAATGTTTAATTGATACTTAATAAATATTTAAACTCAATATTACTTTCTCTTTCAGCAAAATAGAATATGCAGGTTGGTATGGGGTGTGATTCCCAGTATTCAGAATAACTATGGCATTTAGCTGTGATAACAGTCTACAAAACATAAGGGTGGGCTTTGGATGTTTAATTTAATTTATGTCAGAATTTTTTCAAATTCTAGTGAAAAATATGCTTGAATAATGCAGAGTATGTTTATGTCTTTAAACATTTTAACAAGTGAAAACATTTACATGACACACTGGCACAATTTCTATAGCTCAGATACAGCTAGTATATGACATAGTAACAGCTTTGTCATTAATTCTGTAGTAAACAGTCACACCAACTTCTATATAAATTTGTTACTGCAGCATCTAATTCTACTAGAAGCAATAGGCATAGCAGTGAGTTTCAGTTAAACATATACTTAAATATATAGAGAAATATTATGTCATGCCCTTTCTATGTAATTATTATTTCAACATCAGACTACTACACAAAATAAATAATTTAGTAAGTAAAGATCATATGCAGACATCCAGGTATTATTTTACAAGCAATAGGGAGCAGAAGTTTGCTTTATTACGCTTCAAGTTACCCAAATGTTTATAAAATTTGGAAAAGCTATATACTCAGAGTCAAAGCTTATTTGCACCCTATTTCCATCGCAGCCCTTTACACAGCTGGCCCAAACACAGACCGTTCTACTGCTCTTTGAACATTGAAAACAGTGACCCTGGCAGAAATAATTACACTATAGAAGAGGTCAAGACATCAACCTGATCTCTTGATACTTTGTTAGGTAAAGCTCAGAAAAACCAAACTGTTAAATGCATAAAAATCAGCCTCTGCTCCATCTTTACTTCCTATCAAATTAGTGTGATTAGGTTCCTTTCATCCACAACCCTAGCTGTTCAAAATTGTATCTTGTTTTCACCACACTGCTTAATCTGAATCCTTGTCTTTCTTCACTATTGCTGTCATTCTCTTATCCTGGATGTGGTTGCATTTCCCTTATCTAAATATCTACTAGTAGTAATGAAGGAAATGATGGTTATTATTAATGCTATATGTGAACCTTCATAGGATTTAACTCTTGTTTTATGTATTTTTCTTGGGATTCTCACAGATGTCTTTTCCTTAGATTTAACATGTATAGTGATATTAGTAATATTTTTCCCATATATAAAAAATAGAACAATGACCTTTGTATAGACTGGCATTCCTGTTATACTAACATATTTCAATACCTGACTGGCTGAGAGGCCACATATTGACTTTAACATAAAATCCAAATATTTAATATAATAAATACTAATACCAGTGTTAATAAAATTGTTAGTCAAATCATCATTATTTTAACATTCATTTTCTCCTTCATGTAGTAAAAAATATTGGTGAATTTTGTGGTGCCTTTGTGGTTTTGGTTTTGGTTTTACAAAGAGTAACATATAAGCATTTTATGTGACCTAGTAATTTTTGCTGAACACCATATATTCCTTAAAAAATGGAATTTTATATACTTTAAATACTATGAGCATTACTTTATATAAATGATTTATAATAAAGCTTCTAGAAAAAGGAATAATAAAGAGGCTTTCCTGGTAGTGCAAGGGGTTAAGTCACAGCACTATGAAGATATCTCTAGCCACTGCTGCATGAGTTCAATCCCTGGCCAGGGAGGTAACACACATGGTGCAGCAGACTTCACCTGTCTTGCCTTCAGCAGATCTGCCTGTTTTGCTCTCCACTCTGTCTCTGGTAAATCTTCTCGCCGCCCCCCACCCCCATACCTCTGGCCTACACCCTAGCTCTTGTGTGTGTAAATAAACAGATCTATAAAAAAGAGAAAATCATAATAAAAATAAAGCCTCAAGGAAAAGGGAAGGGATATTTTAAATTATTTGCACTTAGCATTAATCAACAATGGATAAAATTTTGAGAAAATTAAGTTTCTGTTTCTAATTCCTCTATCCTGAAACACTTGAATAAATTAAATTGTGAGCTCTTCAAGAAATGATACATAACTGTGTTTTTAAAACACAAAATCATTGCATTCATGTTGTGCACCTGTGAGTTCATGCTAAGATTGGAATTTAAGTGCTTAGGCTGAATCAGTGACAGAATTCATCACAATTTTGTTACTTGTGAATTTCTAAGTTATCAAGACTGGAAATCCTAACAAAAGATGAGGAAAATGTATTTTTAAATTTTTAGGATTTCAGTTTATAGAAAAACAAAGTGATTTTCACATAAGACTTCTCTAATATATTTTAGAATATTCAGGGAAATTGTCCTTTTTTTTAAAGATTTATTTATTTATGCATATAAGAACTGGGGTACAGGCCAGAGGTGTGGGGGGTGAGAGAATCCACCAGACAGAGTGGGGAGCAGAACAAGCAGATCAACTGAAATACACCGCTGAGGGGAGCAGCGGGCGAGGCAAGAGAGGTCTGCTGCGCCATGTGGGTCCCCTCCCCAGCCGGCTGCAGGGATCGAAGTTGTGCTGCAGTGGCTGTGGTTTGCTTCATAGTGCATTGCTTAACCCACTGTGCCAACAGAGAGGGCCCAAATTGTCCTTTTTCTGACTTACTCCCACTTACTGTTCTTCTTAAGGCATAGCTTTGTCTTTCACCTTCTATTTCCTTTATACGATTGAAGGAAGGACTTGAAAGTTATAAATATAAGGTTGGCCCAGAGTAACAGCAACAGTTTGGGTGACTGAGAATAAACAGTGTCTGAATTTCAATTAATTAATGTTTGATCTATGCATCTTAATGAATTTGGGAAAAGATGACTTCTTCATTACTAGTAGTAGGTAGTTAGATAAGAAAAATGCATCCACATCCAGATAGGAGAATGGCAACAATAGTGGAGAAAGAAAGGATTCAGATTAAGCAGTGTGGTGAAAACAAGATACACTTTTGAAATAGCTAAAGGTTGTGGGTGAAATGAATCCAATCACACTAATTTGATAGGAATAAAGGTGGAGCAGAGGCTGACTTTTTGTGCACATAACAGTTTGGTCCTCCTGAGCTTTTCTGGAGAAAGTATCAGGAGATTGGGTTGTAAATGCAGTTGACATCTTGGCCTTTTCTATAATCCTCATCTTATGCTTTGGAAAAACTTCATATTATTTCCTCAACAGAAACTTCTTGCCCATAACTAAATACCAAAAAAATGTTCCACACGCAAAAAATGTTGTCTAATTTGGGAGAAGACCAATATTTCTTTAGCAGTTAAACTATTTGGACTTTTATACAAATTCTTGGACATGTCTTGTGATATTATACCTAAGATCAATGCCATATTATGACAATTGTTAAAAATACCTGCTTTACTAAATTTCAAATGTAGTTATGATCATGATATATTAGTAAGCTATACTTAAAAAGGAGAAGGATTAGAGAAAAAATGAAAAGGTAGAATCACATAATCATATAAATAACAAAGAGTAAACATATATTTCTCATCTTATTTTTATGGAACAAATGTGCAATGGTTTTCGAAGTGTCTAAAAGGAAGTGTTTTTAAATTATCTCTTTTGGGCAGAAAGAAATGAAAATTGTATTTGCGTAGATCACTTGAGGCCAGTCACATCAATAGTGTTTTAAAATTTTGTTAAAAGTGATGGCACAAAATGAGGAAAGGAATTTGTAGAAGACTTAATAACCTGATCAAAAGAAAAAAAATCAATGAACTGCATGAATAAAAAAACTCAGACCTTGGGACTTGATATCCTGTAGGAATAACACCTATTAAAATATCACAAAATATCTTGAAAAGGTGTTTAATATAGTCTACTGTCATCTCTCAGTATGGTGAGTAGCCTGACATAGCTGAGTAATTGGACCTCACCATTCAAACATCTAAAAGCAGTTATCAAAAACTTAACAGTGGGCAAGCTAGCAAAAGGTTAGATGACAGATACAGAAGTGGCAAGAATTAAATATTTCCACAAGCCTTTGTCTTTTGGAAATTATTAAAATGGGAAAAATTTATACTTTAATCCTTTCATAGTTTAAACAATAAGACTCAAATTCATTGCAAGTGAAGAATAAAAAGATAATCAGTGTTATATTCAAGTTTAATCCTATTGCTATTATCTATTATTTAAATATGTTTATGTCCCCTTGTCTAGTAGTTGAAATTATTTTTTTTAAGATTTTATTTATTTATGCACACAAGAGCTGGGGTACAGGCCAGAGTCGAGGGAGGTGAGAGGATTCACCAGAGACAGAGCCTGGAACAGAACAGGCAGACTGACGACTGAAACACACTGCTGAGGGGAGCAGCAGGAGACACAGGAGAGGTCTGCTATGCCGTGTGGGTCCCCTCCCTGACCAGCGGCAGGGATCGAACTTGTGGCTGTGGTTTGCTTCATAGTGCATTGCTTAACCCACTGCACCACCAGGGAGGCCCCAAATTATTTTTATTGTACTATATTTTTATTGAGATATGATTGGTTTACAGTAATATATGATTTGGAGATATAGTTTCACACCCCTCAAATGTATGTTACCCTAACACAACCACCACCAAAGCAGCCAGAACACTACACCCTAATCCCTGGGCCCCCTCCACCCACATATTAAACTAATTTTACAGTGTGTCTTTTTGGTTAGTACAAAATGACCACACTTTGAAATCTAGCTCTTTTTATATGAGTATATTTGGTAACAATATTAAGTTGGCAAGTATTTTAAGGATCTTAGAATAATTATATTTGTCAATTCTGACCCAAAAAGATATCTAAAGAAACTAAAGAAGAATAAAAGATAAGATTGAAAATGCTTTACTCATGTCTTCATATTTATTTGAGGTTTAATTTATATCAGTACAATCTTAACCCTAGATTTTCCTAACTACAAATCCACTTGAAAGTTTAGAGTGATATGTATAAATGAGAAATACGGTTGTTACTCTTTCTCTCAAAATACTCAAAATATACTTTAAGTAACAAATTCAAGTACTTAATCAAAACCTAGAAGTTTTCATATGATCTGCTTATGTCTGAATCTTAGATAATTCTCCTTTACACTCTTCCTAACCACACATTCATTTCAGCCTTCATGTCCATTTTCATTGACACTAAAACACAGCAAACTCCTACTCCAGGCCCTTTCATTCCCTATTTTTGTACTACTGTTCATGTCTTTCCTCAGATTTACTCATAGCTCAGTCTTTCACTTCATTTACTTCTCGTCTATCACATCCTCACAGGACAAGCTTTATAAAATAGTTTTCTGTATTTCTCTTCAAAATACTGTTGCCAGAAACAATGCTAGCAATATATGCCTTTTGCCATTTTGGGGCTGCCTTTCCTGTTAAAATGTGAACTCAGGGTAGGAATGTTGTCTTCCTTTAGACACTCTAGACACAGAACCTAGTATTGAGCTAGATACTCAGTAAATATGTAATGAATGAATGGAAGTATAGCTCTGTGATCATTATTATAATAAGGTATTGTGACAGTTATTAATTGTAGTAAATGTAGCACATTAAGGCAAGATATAAATTATAGGGAGAAAGTATTAGTTGGTAGATATCTGGACCTCTGCTCTATGTGCTCAGTTTTCCTGTAGACATAAACTTTTCATAATATTAATCTCTTAAAAAAAAAACAAGTATTTGAAAAAAATAACTTAAAGGCATCTTGTTGATATAAGGATTTAAAAATGATCGCTATCTGTAACCTATATATCTAGAGTTTTATCTATATGTGTAAAAGTGTAATCTGTGTAAAAGTTTTATCTATATGTGTAAATATATATGCCATGAGACTATAAAATTACTACCCCCCTAATTACCTATTACTAATGAATTGAATGAAATATATAATTTATTCATAGATAGTGTGATAAATGTGAATTCAAAATGTTTGGGACTCAATGTACAGTAGTTGCACAACACCATGAATGCCCCAGATGTTAATCACAGATTATAATCAAAGATATATAAAATTCATACCTATCTACTCTTACACAAAGATTTGTGTGTTATATATGTGAATGAAACCCTAATGACCAAAGGTAAAAATATCAATACATTTCACATACTGTATGATTGATTGATTGACACTTTAACAGTGAAATTATAAGGTATAAATTGTAAATATATAAAATAAAATTTCCATAATCTAAAGGAAATAAAAATAACATCTTTTTTAGTTTTTATAATGCTTTTTCTCATAGAATTATGTAAATTCCTGATTACCTAATTAGAAAAATGCAATAGTTTCTCAGGTTTAAGATATAAAAATATCCTATTTTATCAGCTTCTGCAGCTGCAGCACTATTAGATACAATTTCTATTTTATATATTATGATCTATTGAGAAATGAAAACCTAATTCCTAATATTATATAAAACAAAATTGAAGATATGAACTTTTTCCAGTTGCATTAAGCTGCTTTAATACTTAATACTGTATAATTTGGGTCTGTGTGGGGTGAGGTGGGAAACACTTCTCCAGCATTTAAATTAAAATTTTCATAAAGCATTATTATACTGGTGGAGGTCAGTTAAGGAAAGTATTACCTAGTAACCAGAGTTAGCATGAACATTTTAGGAAATAAGAGGGTATTACCAACTAAAGCATAAAAATTTGCTAATATTCATCCATTTATGGTGTAATGTAATTTTATATTCTTCAGTCTAGCATGTAGTCTCTCATCATTATAATCATGGATTGAAATTAACTCAGTAAAAAAAAATGAATATACAAAAATGTCTATCATTTCAGACTGTATTTTTGAAGTTTATCACCATTTAGAATTCAGAGGTCATGAAAAGACATCAAAATTTTAAAACTAAATTGATACTTGATGTATTAATTATGTAGACACACATAAATTATTTGCATTCAGTGTATATTTTCATACCCATACATTTCCATTTCTATAACCATAGATGTAACAGGAAACTGACTTATGATTCAGGTGACAGTGCTGCATCTTTGATAAAGTCCAGTATTATCAAATATCTAAATAAAAATGATATAGGAAGGGAAACAGAAGATATTTTGTTGCTGGCACACCAGAAAGTGTAAGTTTATGGAGTCCAGGATATTTGCTCTGAATTCCATCACTGCAACTTAGATGCCAGTGGTCTTTGGTCAATGAATAGACCATGCAAAAAGTATTAATATGCAGTCTGAATACATGCATTAAGTCCATTTGGCCAAGTCAGCCTGAATGCTACTGAACTATCAAAACAATAACTGCTCTGATAGATAGAAGTGAGTAAAAATAACAGGAAAAAAAAAGTATCATGACTTGGAAGAGCGATCCTGATCATTTTTGGTGAGGATTAAAGTGCATACTTTGTAAACACTTTTAGCCCAATAATTGGCACAGAGTTTAGTGCACTCTAAAGTATGTTAAAACAATTAACTTTATTATTTTATTTTTCTTGCAATAATATCTCTGCTTTAACAATAATACCTCTGTATGTAATATCACTGTGGCTCTCCACTGTGTGGTATATAGAGTTCTTGGGCAACATCAGGAAATGTGTAAAATTCAGCTTCCTATTCTCTAGTTGAAATAACTCTGGATTTAAAAGCTATATCAGTCCTGACACTAACAGTAAGGCAAGCCTTGCAACTTCATATAACATGAGTTAAATGTGAATGGTAAATCTCGCTGGAAAGCTGATTATAAATGAAAGGCATGTTGGTGGCTAGTTGGCCCAGTTGGTTAGAGTAGTGCTGATAAATAAAAGGATGTGACGCCTGATAGTTGTTCGTTTTGTTTTTAATTAGTGCTTCTTTGAAAAACAGAACTGTAACAAGATCTCTTTCTTATTGGTATATAATTTAAGCCCTTTCTAATACAGTTTTGAAACCTAATAATGGAACACAACTGTTGCTTAGAGGTTAAAAGGGCAGAAGAGTGAGAACTAAGTCTGGTTTTTGTGTTTCTGCTACCTTCTAGTGGTGAGACTGTGGGCAAATTAGCCAAATATTCAGGTCTGAATTTTCTTATCTGCAAAATGGAGATAATAATAATGCCTACCCAACAGGTTTGTTTATGCTGACTGAATGAAGCATAGGGCTTGTCATATACACAGTACTCTCTGTATGTTTCTCTAAGCATTGATTTACTTCTGACAAACACTGTTATAAGCAGGAAAACTTTACTAAATAATGTGTGTGTTGTTGGAGAAAACAATGTCCTCTCTTATAGAAGCTTCATGTAGGATATAATTTAAATTTATAATTTATAATTTAAAGGTGAACCTGACTAATTTCTGTGTGTGTGCCTGTTTGTTCAAATGAGTACATTTGGTGGAAACATGTACCTTTGTCCACACTGAAATAAATATTTATTTTTTTGAGTTGTTTAAACACCACACAAGAATGGACATTAGTGGGGGTCCTGCGTGAGAGAGAACTTAGAAGTCTGGTTTCTTGAAGCCCAGACTGAGAGCTTTCGTGCAGTGGAAATGGTACTCTGGAGTCAGGGAGGCCTGGCACTGATCTGTGCCTCACCTCTTACTGTGTGGCTTTATGTGAACTCTCATATCAGACTTAAATTTCTTCATCTGTAGTCATATGATGAATGGTAATAGACTCTTCATGCATAATTTTCAAATGGAAAACCGGATATCATCTTCTAAGCTCAATAATTTTATAATACAATGTATAGAAATTGGATTTAAAATACCCATGTTTTGGGCCTCCCTGGTGGCTAGAGAGTTGAACGTCACACTGTGAAGCATCCGATGCACAGCTACGCGAGTTCGAACCCTGGCTAGGGAGGGAACCCACATGGTGCTGCAGACCTCTCCTGCCTTGCCCGCTGCTCCCCTCAGCAATGTATTTCAATCATCTGCCTGTTCTGCTACCCGCTCTGCCTCTGGTGAGTTCTCTCACCTCCTGCTACTCTGGCTTGTACCCCAGCTCATGTATGCATAAAAATAAAATAAAAATCTAAAATACCCATTTTTTTTATAATGAGGAAGCTGGTTTTATTTATTTACTTTTATTTAATTAATTAATTATATTTGACATTGTTTGTATTCCCCAGGGAGTACCCACCACAATTCCACCCGTGCACCATCACCTCAGTCCCTTGTACACTTTCTGCCCTCATGCCCATTTTTGCCCTCCCCTCCTATCCTTCCCCCATCTCTCTTTGGTTTATCTTGGCTTTTTGGTCTTGTTGAGTTTTTGTTTGCTTTTGGATATATTTGCCCAATTCCTTGAGCTTATTCTTTATTGTTGCTGTTGTTCTTTCATATTCCTCCTAATAGTGAAGCCATCCGATATTTTTCTCTTGCCTTCTGACTTGTTTCACTGAGTATAATTCCTTCTAGTTCCATCCATGTTTCTATAAATGCCCCTAGTTTCTCATTTTTGATTGCTGAATAATATTTCATTGTGTATATATACCACCTCTTCTTGATCCAGTCATCTACTTTTAGGCGTTTGGGTTGTTTTCAGGTCTATTACAAATAGTGCTGCAATAAACATAGGAGTACAGGTGCTCTTTTGGATTAGTATTTTTGTATCCTTTGGATAGATTCCTAGGAGTGGGATTGCCAGATCATATGGTAGTTCCATCTCTAGTAGACTGAGGAACCTCCATACGATCTTCCATAATGGTTGGAACAGCTTGCATTCCCACCAGCAGTGTACCAGGGTTCCTTTTTCTCCACATCCTCGCCAGCATTTGTTGTTGTTGTTGTTGTTTTTGATGTATGCCATTCTTGCTGGTGTAAGGTGGTACCTCACTGTGATCTTGATTTGCATTTCCTTGATTATGAGGGATGTTGAGCATTTTCTCATGTGCCTGTTGGCCATGTGTATGTCCTCTTTGGAGAAGTGTCTTTTTAGTTCTTCTGCCCATTTTTTGATTGGGTTTTTTACTTTATTTTTCTTGAGTCTTATGAGTTCTTTGTATATCTTTGTGATCAGACCATTGTCTGCTGTGTGGCATGCAAAGATTTTTTTCCTATTCAGTGGGGTTTCTTGTTGTTCTGTTTAATGTTTCCTTTGCTGTACAGAAGCTTTTTATCTTGAGTAGTCCCACCTATTTATCTTCTCTCTCATTTTTATTGCTTTGGGGACTGCCATATCGAAAGCGCTATTGAAGTGTAAGTCTCGCAGCATTTACCTATGTTTTCCTCTATATATTTTATAGTTTTGGGTCTTACATTTAGATCTTTTATCCATTTTGAGTTGATTTTCATACATGGTGTGAGACAGTGGTCCAGTTTCGTTTATTTTTTACATATGGTGGACCAGTTTTGCCAGCACCATTTATTGAATAAGCTATCTTTGTCCTAAAATACCCATGTTTTTAATTGGTGGATCAACTTTAAGTTTTTCAGTCATTCCTTTAGGAAGCCTATTATTAAATTGTGAAGTAAAATTTGGTTTTACCCTGTTCTGGAACATGATTAAAATATTTACATACCAAGATTACTGAGTCTTTAGAGAAAGGGGGAAAATGCCAATTTATAAAGATTGCTGATGACCTCATAGCACACTGAAAATTCTTAAGAGTGAATTCTTAGGGATTACTGCTGATACCGCAAGTCACTTAGCAGTATGCTGTGCTCATCTGTTTTGTTTTAATAGACCTTTTATAGCAACTTAGGAATTACCCTGTTAACAGAATGCAATAAATATCCTATGTTCAGAAACAGTTTTGAATTACCTGATAAGAAAACAAAAATGTTGTCTGCTCTTTTTTTACTAGGCAAAAGACATTAAGTGATTCTTTTCTCTTTTTCGCCTTTTAATTAGAAATAATATGAAAGTATTCTGATAATTCCAGTGCTTAACTGCTAAGGATTATGTGATGACTTTAGCTTACATTAATGACAACACTAGAAAAATGAAGCAAAGCCATAATCAAAGATTTATGGTAAGATGACAAGTTTAAAATATTAGAATGGAATATAGGACTTGAAAACAATCTTTTCAGTGTTAAAAGCTAATTATGACTTAGAAGTTCCATTATCTGCCTTAAATTTAAAACAACTGCTAAATGGATCATTTCTTTGTTATTTAGCCATTTGAGCTTCTCTTTGATAAAGGTCCTTGCCATCCAAACGGAACATAAAGATTTTATTGGTCTCTAATGATGCCAACTACAGCTGTACAATCATCATTTTAGAGTCCAAGCTCTGTCTACTCTTAGATCTGCTGTTACTTGATCACAATTGCAGAAGTATCTTTAAGTGTATTTGCTTAACCAGATGGTAAATGGCTGTACAGGGATTACATCCATCTTTTTTACTGTATGACTAAGTGTTAAAACAGAAACTTCAGCTATTGTAGGAAAGCACAGAATTATATAACACTAAAAATAGCTTCCCTTTGTTTATTTCAAGAAACAGAGATGAATATGTGCAACATGAGAAGGAAATGTCATTTACATTTTTATAATACACACATATATGTGAATATTTTAATTAAAAGATAAGCATACAATATTGCTCTAACATGCAATTCCTGACATGTTATAAAAGAAAGCTTGAGAGTTCAACTTTTATCTTGCCTTTCAACTATTAATTTAAATTTTTAGAATGGCATCTAAAATTATGAGATTCAGTATTGTTTTAACTTGCTATATAAAATTATTATCCACATATATAAAAGTAAATATCTTATTTTGTGACATAGGAATTATTAAGAATTTATAATAAACTGTATTAATTTTGAGTTAGTTCTTCAGTTTGGAAAGTATGAAGAATATGTGGGTAGCTGTATTCAAAATATATTTAAACCTATAGAATTCTATAAGATTGATATACTTAGAGAAAAATTCTATGACAAAGTAAAAACTATAGTGGTATCTATAGTAATGAGTATGAACTGAGAAGAATTAAAATATTTTAAATATTTATTTAAACTTAGTCCCTGTTTTTCAAAACCATGTCTAATAAATGTGTAGTACAATGAAAAAATAATACAACTTGATTTATTTTAATAGTAAATAATACAACCAGTGATTTTTTTTTTAACCTTGCATAACAAAATGAGCATTCAGGTTTTTAGAATTTTCACTGGGAAAGAGAGTAATTAAGTCGGAAAGTTCATAGAAAATGAGAAACTTATTGGTGATCATCTTGAAGGCTAAGTAGTTGTTCAAATAATGACAATAAGTTGTTCAAATAATGATTGAAGTGAAACATAGCAGGTTATGATCATATTGTCCTCAAGCGTAAGATATTTGAGAACAAGCATGTATCATGTAAACAAAACCCTAAATGCATCCGTGAATATGGATAGTTAATAAGAACTGGAAATAAAGTTTATCAAATTGTGGAAAATAAAATAAAAACTCTACTGTCAAAGTCAGACAGGCAAATAATCTTTTTTGAGGCAGAAACTTGTGTTAAGAGGAAGATTGATATCATAAGCCTCAAGAGTTGTTACAGCAATAAGTAGGGGGATAGTAGGAAACTATGAGAGGTTATATCCTTATATCCCTTTTGTCTTCTTGCTGTATGTAAAAAGATGTGTAATTTGGAGAGACACTTCTCTTTCAGGATTCTTTAACATTGTCTAATGTAATACTTTAACATTTGCACATAAGTAAATCCCAGACAAGATGAATTGCACAGTTTACTTCTAATTCAGTTATAATTCTGAGAAGCAAAAAGATGTAATATTTTTCAAAAGTTTATACAACATAACTCATGATACATCTTTAATGTATTGATTTCTAACTCTAAGACATAAATTGAGATTTTTCCTAAAATACAAACATTGTGATAGGCTATATGATATTATTCACATTTTACTTATAAGAGGTTATTTTATTTTTGAGAGACCAAACACTTAGACAGGATTACCTACTAGTAGTAGTAATAAGTAGTAGAATAAGTAGACAAATAGAGTTGAAATCAGACATAAAAGCCTAATTTTAAAATTATTATCTTTATGCCAGACTATCTTCACAAGTAAATTGTCTCTTCTAACATTGTCTTGTTATTTTTGCAATACACAAGTTAAAAAGATGTAATAAATAAATACACACATATATATAAATATAAACAAAACTTTCTTGGAGTATATAAAGGAATATAAAGCAAAACTAAAAAAAAAAAAAGTCTAAAATAAGGAGTAAATTCTTTAGGAATGCCATAAAGAAACAGTGAATGAGTTGGACAGTAAACTTGACCAAATGAGACAAATGAAGATCAAAATACTATAAACAATGAGTGAATGAACATTTTAGTAGCAGCAGAGGGCAGAACGGATAACTTTTTAAGTACAAATACTAACAGAATTAGTTAATGAAGGTGAAGCATCAAACTTATTAAAGTAATTAAGAAAGTATAGAATTTTGAACTGCTACATACATATGGGTCTCAGTGAAGAAGGTCAGGCAAAACCACTTATTTAATCTATGAACTAAAAATTATCAAGACCCTCCTTGATACTAGTTACTTTGCAGTTAAAGAAATAGCATATAGTTTCAATACTCAGACAAACAAAATACGGTAAAAGAGAAAAACAGAGTTTAACTATTAATATGTCTTTTAATGTTAGTTTCTACATGTTTTAACTCATTTTGCATAAAAATTTGGAAATGAGAAAAACTTATTCTCACTAGACCTCTTAAGATGCTTTGTTTCACATTATTAATTAATAAAATTAAGGACTTAAACTAAGGTCCACATAAATTTGAATTGGTGATATGGGGCATCATCTTACATCTAAAATTCACTATGTCATCAGGCTTAATAAAGTAAATAAACTTAATAAACTATACTCAATTAAGTACCAATCAGGCTAATTGTGTCATGATAGGTTATTTAGCTTTGTAACTTAGTGCAATTCATCAAAACTGATTTTAAATATGTTATATGGATGGACTCATTTTCATTTGCTGACACAGATTGCAAAGAGGAATATAAATGAAGATGTATTAATTTTTCAAATTTTACATAATTCAAAACCATTTCAGACAGCTGGAATCTTCCCTACAATGTCTGTATTATTGGCACTGCCTTGCTGATCTGCTAATGTTTTTCAAATTCTGACATCAGCTTATAAAACATGGATATTCATTAAAATGGAAATAAACAAAGTTTTCAATTCCTTTTAGGCAGTATTAAAGAAGTAATATATGACTGTATGAGAGAAGTAACATAAAGCATGAACAATCTATTAGTAAAAAAATCTAAGAAAAATGGACAAAAATAGCCTGTTTTCTTAGGCTGTTTAACTTCCAGGTACCTATCATTGTTTTCAACTAGCTGGATTACAACCACACACATTAGAAATAGGAGCAAATGTTTTACTTCATGTAAGTGTATTTATTTGCACTTCCAAGAAAGTATCATTCTCTTGGAGCATATTATTCTTATGCTTCTCCAGAATGGTCAATGGTAAATATGATTCTTCATTGCCCTGGATTTTTCCAACCAATTCATATCCAAATGATTGTGTTTGATAAGATAGAACCTTCCATATTTCAATAAAATCAAACACTGTCTTAACAACATTCAAACTTCCTCTATCTGGTGAGTAAACATAGATTTTTATTTAAAGTTCTGCCTAATCTATGGTACTTAGACAGTTAAATATTTATTTGTGGAAAAAAAAGAAAAAAAAAAACATTTTAGAATATCCTTTCACCGCAGCTATAAACATAAAAAGTTACTTACACATTTTGTATACACCTCTGTAAATTATTACTAATTACTATCCTAATTACTAACACAAGGAATATCAGATATCCAAATAGCATTATCGTAACATAATCACAATTCTCTTTAAAAATTATAAAATATCTTTAAATATGACATGATATCTATACAGCTATCATAAAGGCAAACTGAGTTAATTGTTTACAAAGAAAAAATGAATCATATAATTAAAGTCACAAAATTAATAAATAGCTCCCAATATATATGGTTTGCAAATATATTGCTCTTATTGTTTCCCTTTAATAAAGGATACAGTGTCTGTAATCTGTAGGACACTAACTATAAGATGTATAGAAAACTTTTATTCTTTTTGAATAAAATATAATTTTACTCTGATTTATTCTTTTGCTCAGGTAGATAAACAGATACAAAGTGACTAGGCAAAAGCATTCAATAGCACTATTTAAATATTTTGTATATTATTGTTTGACTAGAATCATTAAATGAAACGGAACCAAAATTAAATGATTATTAGTTCTTTATCTGCTTAAAGAAATAAGTTGATCACTAAAATTAAGGTATTAAGTTCAATGCTTTATTTCTGTCATCCATTATCCATTAGAATATTCATTATACTTAAGATCAAAATTGCATTAATTAAAAATTGAAGCCAAACTCTAAATAAAACCTGTAACAAAATCATCAAGGATAAAATGCAAAATAACGTATTTTATACCAACATAGGTTTATTAGTCAAGTATGCTACTTTCTGTAACAATTCCAACATCAGTTATGATGTAACACTGTATTTTTGCAGGCATTATACTCCAGTATGTGTTTTCCAGATTTAGATGAACATTGTCCTGTGGGTAATCAGAGATGCAGTCTAAGTCCAGCTTTGGCCTTTGTTTCACAATGGGTCTTACAGGTTCTATTCATTCCGTGTATGGAGAATGAGTATTCCTCACCTGCAAAAGAATGAATTAGACTAGGTATGGTTTCTACTAAACTCTTTTCTGTGGAAGATTAACTATAGGCAGTCAGTGCTTGACATTTATCTTAAGGAGAAAGTAAATTAAATTGAAATACTGACAATTTGATATGAGTGAATATTTGATTAATAAATGAGAATGTTCATCAATTTTACTCATGATTGTACTAAAGTAGAAAAATCCTGGACTAAATTCTAGAAAATATTAAGGGCTTAAACTAGAATAATTAAAAGGTGTTGTAGTTACCATAAAATATATTATAACAAAAGACTGACAAGGATTTAAATTTAGAACTGTAAAAATGACCGAATAGTAAAGGTAGATAAATAGATGTAAGACAGGGGTTCCCAATAGAAGAAATAATTGATTTATGGAATATATCATAATTAATCCAAAAATGTATTTGAATGTTGACAATACATGCTTGTCAAGGATAGGGAAAGTAGTATTAGTTTTTCTGTTTTTCATTCCCCTTGATCATGGATTTGAATGCTTAATTAATTTATCTGCACTTTAACTCTATGATGCACTTGAAAACATGCAATGTTAATTTAGGTTAAATGGCTCTTAGCCTTACATGATGTTATGGGATTTGCAGTTTGAGAATTTGCTACATAGACTTTCTTCAAAACTACTAAAGATTGCATTGCCTGTCATTTAACAAATAACTGTTAGCAAATTTATTTATGTTGAAGCACAAGTTGGGCAAGGTTGAACAATACATTTAAAAAGTAAAATGTTTTATTCAATGCTGCCATCATTTGTAGATGACAGCTTATATCAGCATTGTTGTGTTGGCAACCCCGGTATTCTTGTTTTGCTATACAAATATTTGCAAGTTGTCCAAATATCATATCTAGCATGTGTACTTACTAAAACAGAGTGTGCTCCTTCTGTATTAGGAATATAATAGAATATACTACAATGGTGATGGACTTTTCAGGATATACTGAGCTCTATAATAAATGAATTATTATAAAAGTTGACCTTCAAGTGCAGATAAAGATGATGGGTTGGCATATACTCATTTGCTATTGTTTACTTCACAGTCTATTCATATCTTTTAAAATGTTAGACTTTTGTATCTAAACGTGGTTGAAAAATGTGGAAGAGAGTTGTCAATTCTTTTACTGAAATAAAGAACACTCCACTCAAGCTTTTTTTTATCTACCACCCAACCATGTAAATTACAGAACTTTACTTACTTATTAGCAAAATTAGTAATTCCCTCAAAGAGAGGATTTTCACAGTATTACTAGTGTTTCAACAGTGTCTAGCCCAAGAGTTATTTTAAGAAATAATTGTGTATGAACGAGAAGTAAAACACAAAACAATAGGAACTGATTAAGTCTATACCTAAACAGTTGTGTTATTTTTAAATATTCTAATTCACTCTACAAGTCATTCCTCTAATAATGTTCATATTTTTATGCTAGTAGAATCAGGGAGCCGCACATATGTAGCTACCTTACTAACTGGAAATTAGGGTTCTTGCTGAAAGGAAAACTCACATTCATGCCCACATAATGTCAGTTATCCATTCTATACACAGACACACACACATTTGCACACATTCTCACACACAGCAAAACATGAATCAAAACTATTAAACATGTAATGCATTATAAAATCTTTTAATTTTTTTTTATTTCTACTGTGTATATTCTTCTTTGGCTTTTAATTTGTTGTTAGATTTCAAAAGGCACAGTTAGATTTTCAAAACTCAGTTTTATCATTAAAAAATTATTGGGAAAGAAATGATTCAAGTGTCTCTTCTTGCTTACCTTTATTCTCCAATTTATTTAAATATAAATCAAATATGAATTTATTCCTATTTATTTTGTTTTATTTTTACTTCCTGACAAGTTTGAAAAGAAATATCATACAAATTATTTTTTTAAAGATTTATTTATTTGTGCATACAAGAACTGGGGTACAGGCCAGAGGTGTGGGAATGAGAGGATTCACCAGAGACAGAGTAGGGAACAGAACAGGCAGATCAACGGAAACATACTGCTGAGGGTGCAGCGGGCGAGGCAGGAGAGGTCTGCTGCTCCATATGGGTCCCCTCCCTGGCCGGAGGCAGGGATTTAACTCGTGCTGCAGTGGCTGTGGTTTGTTTCATAGTGTGTTGCTTAACCCATTGCACCACCAGAGAGGTCCACCATACAAATCATTTTTATGTATTTTTTAATGTATTGTTTTTAGAATGTTCTACATCCTACAGCTATGCAACTCACTAACCTTACTGATAATATCTGCCTTTTATAGTCTGCACATTTTGGGGATTAACTGTCAATCCAAAATGTTTCCCTAAAGTAATTTAAATGATTTGCACTTATCTTTTTTTCCTCAAATCATAGAAATTATTCAAATATTTAATACTGAGATGAGCAGCAATGACTCTCACTAGAATAATTCACCTAAAATTGAATTTTTAGAAACTGAATTGGGACTACTTTGGTGGACTCTCAATACATAATAAATATCAATCACAGTTTAACAACAAACAAACAAACAAACAACAGGTAGTCTCTTGCTCCCTTAGCTTAGATAGACTTTTCTATCCTATCACTATCGTTGAAAAATATGACTACTGTGATTTAAGTTCATCTAATAATTGTAAGTTAAAATTCTGCACTTTTCATTTATCATAGCATTTTTCAATTGCACAGGTAATTTAAAAGGAACAAGGTTATAATGCTAATTTCAACTGTTATTTATGTCTGAAACTCTGTAAGTAACTGGCAGAGCTTATATCTTTTCATTTTTTTGGTAAAAATACTATTTAGTGAATATATTTCAATAATACTATTTATTTCAATATTTTTAATAAACTAAAGAGGAAAAATACTTCAAATTAACATTTATGCTTTTAGAATGCTATTGTGAAATATGTAATAATCTCTTACATTTGTACAGTACAGAATATGAAGCTAAGTATCTCAGCAGTGGTGACATAATTAACATTCTAGAGAAAACTCTTATTGAAATGGAAAAAAAAAGTTTGGAGAAATGCATTATTATCTAACTATCTGGAGAAAAAAAAGACACTAAATTTAAGATAAATTTTGTTTATAGGTTTAGCTCTTTCCTGAAACATTAGATTTTCAAAAAAGAGATGTCTCATGTAAGTTCAAGACCAATTTCATTAAATGGTATTTTATAAGTTTAGATTAAGCAGGCATGTTAGTCATACTATTTAAACCTTATTTTTATGTTCTTTGCTTTTCAGTTGAACTGAATTCTATTTTATTTTGCATTTACTCCATTGTGCATAGGCATTTGTTTCCTTGGAAACTTAGAAGAGAGGAAAGAGAAGAAAGGTACAGACAGCAGACTAGGGGTCTCAGGCTATGATCTTGCCCCGTTGTTCAATTCTCCTACCTTGTATCATCTTACAAATATCTCTGAAGTGGCAGATCTGAGAGACAGAGACAGCAAAAATCAGAGAGTTTAAACCTTGTGCTACATTCTCCCCCTACTAAGTATGAGTTTGCACTAATATACTTGCCGCAGCCTGTTAGCATTCAGCCCTGTCATCTCTTCATTGTAGTTTCTACCACACTTCTTTAATGGAGATAGAATTATTCCTGACAAGAATTACTTAAATAGATTTCAACAGTTGGAAATTCAAAAGAATCTCTAATATTCTGAACACTAACCATAATTTCAGAGAAAAGAAATATTGGGTACATTCTGAAATATGTAACGTTTTCTTTGATAATATTGAACAAGTCTTTTAGAACATGTTCAGAGAGTTCAGAGAGAAAAAAAAAAATAACAGAGTATTTTACCCTGCGCTAAGAGAAGACATTTCAGAGTCGTCTGCTTTACGTCAACACTTCTCAATAACTTTTGCGAAAATCTTAGAAATGTGAAGCTCTAGTTATTGACATCAGTATATCCCTTTGTTTATAAGCAGCTGGCTTTCACCTATAAATTGACTTTGTATTAGTTTACTTCAGTCATTAGTAATAGGTTCCTGTAAAAATGTAACTTTAATAAAATTCTAACACAGTCTTGATTATTAAATCTGAGATTAGTTGTATTGAAATATTTTTTATTATCCCAGAGGGCTGCTTTGTTTCACTTACTCATTATAGTAAATACCAGGGGAAATGTTTACTTTTATTTGAATTTTAAATTGCTTAGCAAATAACTGGGTGAGACTAATAAAGAACTGATAACAATGGCAGAGTTAACATGACTTTGAGAAATGAGATAAAAAAGAACATAATTCTTATATACTTAATGCAACAAAATAAATTATTGATAAGTTAGGCACTGAAAATATTTTGTTACTGAATGTTATTAAGTGATTTGGGGTTTCTTCAGCTGAGAGTTTCCTAGATTCCATTCATATCAATCAAACCCTTACTGACAGTCTTCAGAGGAATTTAAAAATTTGTGGACTGCAGGTTAAAATACTACAGATATGTAGTTATGTTATTATTTTCTTAAATTTTGTTTCATAGAGTAGTTTTACATTCACAGAAAATGAGAGGAAGGTAAAGAGTTCTTCCAAATCTCTTCTGGCCCCGTGCACAGTCTTCCCCAATTATCAACAACTGACCCAAAGTTCTACATTTGTTACAAATGATGAACAGACATGGACACATCATAATCCACCTAAAATCTATAGCTCACATTAGGGCTCCTTTTCTGTGTATTATTATATTGTTAGGTCTTTCAATGGTGAGATAAGTCAAAGGAGAAAGACAAATGTTTCTCTGATATGTGGAATGTAGTGAAACAAAACAATGGGTCAGATGAAACCACACCAATGACAAACCCCTTGCAAAATGGAGACAATCAGAGGGAAGTGTGGTAGGCTGGAGGGGGGCCAGTGGAGCATGGTGGTGCATGACTGTGGCTTTGGTGGTGCATAAGGTGTGAAAACATATGTTTGTAGAGGTTTGATTTCCTGGGCTTTTTAAAATTATTTTTAAAATATTTATTTATTTATGTATGCTTACATGAGCAGAGGCACAGGCCAGAGGTGCAAGAGGTGAGAGGATTCGCCAGAGACAGAGTGGGAAGCAGAACAGGCAGATGGACTGAAACGCACTGCTGAGGGAAGCAGAGGGCGAGGCAGGATTGGTCTGCAGTGCCATGTGGGTCCTCTCCCTGGCCCGGATCTAACTCCTGCTACTGTGTGGTGAATGCGTCACAGTGCGGCGCTCAACCCTTTGCGCCACCAGGGGGCCCCTGATTTCCTAGTTTAAATTGCACTGATTGATGACACTCTAGTTGGTGCTATTTTTTCTTTTTTCTATTTGTGTTTAATTTCTTCTTGTTCTAGTTTCCTAAGGTAAAAACTGAGATTGTTGATTCTAGTGATGTATTCTTATTACCATATGCATTCAATAGTATAAATGCCCCCCTAAGATAATTTCTAACTCATTCTATGAGCCGTGCGTTACCCTGACATGGTCAGAGAAAGAAACCTTAGGGTGAGTATCTCTAAAGGAATGCTTTCAATGAATTACTAGCAAACGAAACTCAGCACTATATTAAAAGCAACATTTAAAATCTAACAGCATTCCAAGTTCAATGGCACTCTAGAGATACATAGTATTCAGCAGTGATCACACTGAAATCAGTAATTCACTATTGACACAAGTGTGATAATACATGGGCATGTTGGAGGGATGCCTTGGAGTCAATTGAAACCAACCTCTTACGCATTCTAATGAATCATTTAGCAGTAAACCTGACACAGTTCACAAGAGAGTCATATTGATAATGTTGCCAGTCTACTATGCAGAGTCTGTGGTTTCTTTAAATTGGAAAGATAACTCAAGTTTTATAAATGGTATTCCACTGAAAAATAGAAATGTGTAAAGAAGAAAGTGCAGTTGAAACGTTCTAAAAATCATTTTTATTTTTAACTAGTTTTGATCTATGTATAAGAAATATTTTAAATAGAGTATTATTGTTTATCATTATTTAAAGTATGCATTTTCTTAATAAGGAATTTGCTGTGATAATTTTAGATACAGAGCTGATGTCATTGGGTTGAAATAATGTTTCCTGAATTTTTAAATAATACTACTGGGAAAAACAAGTGAAAATTACCAAACAGATAAGACAAGAAAATCTCTTTGTTCGGAGTGAAGCCAAAATTATAATTTTTTCAATTTCAAAGTATTGCAATTTTGCTTTGGTATAACAGATGAAGTTTCAAAATAATCCCATATCAGGAATTAGTTGAGGATTTGTGGTTTTCAAGTAGTAGGTCACTAGTGATTTGAGAAAATCCTGAATTAGAGTGGAACAATTTAAGATAAGACAGATGATCAGCTTAAAGTCCATTACTGCTGGTTTAGGTTTTATAAAAGGAAAAAAAAAAATTACTTGGACTCACACTTTGGAGAAGAGTGGACCAGAGTATGAGGGAAAAGGGAGACTGAGAAGTTCATATGATTGAATATTATTTAATCAACTATAGCAAATATTAAAACAATGTTTTGATCATTTGTCAAGTCATTGTTTATTTCTGTCTTAAAACTGCCTGATCATGTAGCAGTTTTGAGTGATCAGCAGTAAAAGTTCTCACCCTAATAGCTAACAGAAATTGGAGTTTGAGATTATTTTGTAAAATCCCCTGGACTCAGTGACACATAATCTTTGAAGGTTAATACAAATTAACATTTAAAAATTGCTGTGTTCAGAATCAAGGAGTAATACAATAGAACATTTCAAATAGAGGAAAAAAAAAAAAAGCATATTCTGACCTAACTATAAGCCAGTACAGGGTATTATGTTCCATAAGTGACCCTATTGTGATTGTAATGGTCTCAGATGGCTGGAGATGAGCCTGTTGAAGGGAATGTAGTTTTCTTTCAGAAAGACAAAATAAAACTAAAAAAGGTACAGTGACCTAGGTCCTTTCCTGCTATTGTGCCAGGACATGTGCAATTTTTTTGTTCTCTAGGGTATTTAGAGCAGCAGGAGAATGCTGACATAAAAAAAAAAAAAATTAAACAGCTAAAAATTTGTTTCATTCAAATGTCAGCATCAGAAAAATCAGCATTAAGTAGTGATTTTGAAAACTTAAATGTGAATGAGGGTGCTATTTGTATACATGTTTTTCATTTAGTGTCCCAAATAGTATAGTATAATGAATATACATGTGTGCTTAAAAAGTATAAAAAGCACTTACCAAATACTCTGATAGCAGAAATCCTGAAATTCATTCATACAACTTTAGTATCTAATTTAACCTTACTCCTGAAAGGCTGGGGAGAGGGTGTGTGTGAGCTCCGTAAAGAGCAAATGACATGTTAAGCTGAAGTACAGTTATCAAACCAGTGATGGTCTTATTAAATAGCTGTATTATTTACTTTTACCAATTAAAACTGAAGAATTGTTACATGCATCAGCTGCATCACAAATGACTATCATGGAATTTAAAGGTTGTGCACAGTGAAAATTTACAATTTTCATCTCTTTGGAGGAAACTTTTGAGCTTTGTAAATAGATTTGTGTAACCACCTTCATAAATAGGACATAGAGAAGTCCCCTCAAATCCTCAGAATTCCTTTTAATGTCTTTGGAAACACACCTTTCCCCTAAACATGTGATTGTAACCACTGAGCCAATTTCTTTAATCTTTATTATAGAATTAAAATAGATTCATAAATCTATCTAAATGCATAGATGATTTAAACAAATATGTATGCACTTAAAAATGGAATATCAGATTAAAATTGTAGTAAGTTACAAGAGACAAGAGTATTATTTTTTTAATCTTTTAAAAATTAAGTAGAATATAAAAAACATTGATATCTATTTTAAGGGAGATAAAATACTTTCCTATTTACTGAGCAAAAATGTATCTAACATACTAACAATATAATTATATCTTGATATAAACTCACCATTATATGTGGTTTTTATTTTAATGGCATTTTGCATTTCCTGCTGTATATAGAGGAGAAAGTCATGATGGCTTTATTATAAGGAATTTAAATAAAATAAACATCCTTATATTTAAAATATTCAAATTACTGTAAAATGAATATTTTGATTACTAACCACTTTTTAAAACAACACATTTTAAACATTGCAATGTAGCAAAAATACTTTTCCTTTTACTTTGTACTCATTTTAAGATATGAATATTTTAGTGGCATGAGAAGACTATTGAAAGAGATAATTATTGGCTCAACTTACGTGAATATAATACAAAGCTTGAGTGCTAATCTAAATATAAGTTGAAAGTTTCTTCTCTTTTTATTTTTTTTTATTTTTTATTTTTTTAAAGATTTATTTATTTATGCATACAAGTACTGGGGTACAGGCCAGAGGTGTAGGGGGTGAGAGGATTCACCACAGAGAGCGGGGAGCAGAACAGGCAGATCAACAGA
>JAGFMF010011675.1:403895-448075 GCA_019455555.1 Galemys pyrenaicus | reverse complement strand
GTCCCCCCCTGGCCGGCTGCAGGGATCGAACTCGTGCTGCAGTGACTGCGGTTTGCTTCATAGTGCGTTGCTTAACCCACTGCGCCACCAGGGAGGCCCTCTTCTCTTTTTAATGTTTCTTTACTGAATAAGTATACTAAATGATTTGTACTGTTAATAATGCAGATAAAATGTTCAAAATTATTGAATTATGTATGCATATTCTATAAAGAATGTAAAATAGAGTCATGAAGGAATGTCACTGGTAATTTTTTGATAATTTATTGATAATTCAAAGTCCACTTATCATAATTTATATGTAATTCAAGGAATAAGATAGCTATTTTTGTTGGGCTTCTGTTTTTATTAAAAAAATGTTAATTTGTAACAAATTATCATTAATATATCATATAAAACTATCTTAAAGGTTTTATGAGTAGTGTGATTCTAGAAATTAGAACATATATCTGAATTTAATATTTTTTAAAGCAGAAAAGAGAATGACTTCAATTTCTAGTTATATGAGACAGTAAAAAATATATGTTATACACAACATATATGATATCAAGTCACTATTTGTTATTTTTACTGCAGTGCTTTTTGAAAATTGCTGCAAATTTGCAATCTTGAATTATCCACAAATTGAGAATTCACTAATCTATAATATAGATTTGCAAACTATTTCTTGATCTTGATAATTCCAATTAGATCAGTATAGACATTTAGATTGCTAAGAATACAAAGTTGTATGTAGTGGTTAGTAAGCATTTATGTGATGTTCTATGTTCACTAGGTGAACTAAAATCCATGTCTTATTTTTTATTGTGTTATTTTCTTTATTGAGGTAACATTGTTATGCAGTACTGTATATTAGTCTAAAGTATAGCTTCAGATCTCTTCAGAGGTATCAGAAGGTCACCACACTACATCCATCACCAAACCCCCATAATTCAAACTTCCTAATTTACAACACATGTAAGATACATTTTCTATATTGGTTTTTGTAGCATATGATAATAAGTCTCATTATAAAAGTTCCATATGAAACCAAAATTTTATAATTCATTCACAAAATATTTAGTTTTATGTTACAGTGGGTAAAGTGCCTGGAAAACACAGAAAGTAAAACTACAGTGTTAGTGGACAGTATGAATGGGTCTATTTATTATCCAGTCAATGGTATGGAGTCATTGAGAAATAGCATTAAAAAGTTAATAATAGTAACAGGTAAATAGAAAATCCTTGACCATATTGTACAGTTTAGATTTGTAAAGAAGATGAGCATTCTTTTACATGAAGAGAAGAATCGGGGGATTCAGACAAGATTCGGTTAAAGTTGAAGAGCACTTGAACTAAAGCAATGTCAATGGTTTTGAAGATAAAGTTCCAGAGATCTTTAGAAAATAAGATTGACAAGAGATGTTAATGGACTTGAAATAACTAAGAAATAAATGGTAACATAGGGCTTCCCTGGTGACACAGGGACTAAAGTACAGTGCTATCAAGCTATTGCCAGCCACTGCAGCATGAGTTTTATCTCTTACCAGGTAGCTGACCTACATGGCCCAGGAGACCTCTCCTGTCTTGCCTGCTGCTCCCCTCAGCAGTATATTTCAGTAGACCCACCTTTTCTGTTCCCCACTCTTCTCTGGTGAGTCCTTTCACCTCCTTCATCTATGACCTATGCTCAGTCTTTGTATGCATACACAAAAAAGCATTTTTTTTTTTTTAAAGAAAGAAATGGTAACATATACATTTTGGCTTGGCCACTTATTTGGCAAAACATATCGATAGTGGAATACCAGGGAGACAAAGAAAAAATCCAAGATGAATGGGTTTAGGGGTTTGACGAAGGCACAGGTATTTTAGATGCTGAATCTAAATTTTAGATGGAATTTCTTGTTTCCTTTCAAACACTGTGCTTATTTAACTATTTCTTTTTTTTTAATCCTATTTTTTTAGAAACAAGCTACTAGAATTATGCTGTTAGCCTATTCCCTTAAAAGTCCTGCCATAGAATTAACCAGCCCCATCCCCGTATTGCTGAAGCGAAGCTGCTGTAGCGACCACTGTGTAAGCTTGTTGCCAGCAGGTGGGCTGCTCTTGAGGGGAAAATGAGTGGATCTGTGACCAAGGTTGCTGAATTACACTTTGTCAATTTACAAACAAGATAACTCTGCTTCTCAAGAGTGGAGCACGTAAAAGTGAGAGAGGGTGAGGTAAATTGCTTCTCATGGAAATCACTGGAAAAGGCAAACACTTGTCGACTTATCAGGCTGAATTTCTCAGACACTGCTTTTCTTTGCCTGCATCATATTCAATCTGTCAATTCTGCTGCTAACATGCCTCTCACATCTCTTTCAGCCTCTCAACGTTCTCTATTCCTGTTGTCGCAACTATTGCTACATCCTCTAACTGATTCTCTTGCTTCTTTACTTTCTTCTTCTGTGTTGATTTCCTCCGTGACTTGAAAGCTGATATTCATCACCCTACACAATTTTGGTAATGAAACCCTTTGATAAAGCAAAGTAGAAAACATGATGTTATCTCATATAGTAAAAACCAGTCACGGTCTAAGGTCTTTTATTTTCTTCTTTAAACCTACCGTTTTCATTATTATTGTTCAGTGTTTACACCTAAGATTATTTATCTGTCCTAAGCACATTCATTCCCTAATACTGTGCCCTCTTATTGTTTATACTAATATCTATAACAACATAGTATACAGAATTTATATTTACATTGAAATTAAACATGCTTAAGTGTTATACTGATAGAAAAATGTGGGATTGGTTACATACAGTTAAGCAGAGATGTCTATAAAATGGGCTTTAAATATATTTAGGATTATCACATATGAAAGTCAATTTAATCAAATTAAATGTGGTTATCACTCACATTTGGTTTGGAGGATTTTTTTTTTATTCTGGAGAACTGATAAAACAAAATTTCTTATTTAGAATCTTATACTATATCTTCACATAGTTTGAACTACAGAAAAATTGCACTTGTGAGTTCTCCATTTTCTTTCATACAGAAAGGATCAACCACTCAAAATGTTCAGGTTCCACACAATTTTGATTTCTTTTATACTGACTTTCTGTGATCATTCTTGCATATATTTAGTATAGTATATCCTCTAGTATCAAATGTTATATAAATGATTTTTAGTGCTTTTATAACTTATTAAAATTGAAATTATAATAAAACATTGAAAGTTTTACTATAACACTATTAATTACCAAATATAAATTATTAAGTCAATCATTTATATCTATTCATCAGTGAATTAATTACTATTGTTCCTATTTGCTGGTTTTCATTTAATTGCCAAAAGCAAAGATGAAATACCATCCCTATTACTATATATATGTACATTTATATATTATGTATACACACATGGCTTATATATTATACATATATACGTTTATACATATGCAGTAAGTCTATCAGGCATTAAATATTTCCATTAACACTAAAATTAATTATTTTTCCTATATGTACATTAGATGGGATGTATATGCATAAAACTTTGTTATCATTTTGAGTTAATTTGATCTCTGTATTACAGTTCCTCCTAAAGTAAGAGATTTAATTCTCTTCCGTATGCTGTGTCAGTTTTACAGGTGAGAAAAGACTAATGATGCTACATTACTCTTCAGTGAGCTAAAATGAACTAAATTTGCATCAAGGGAGAAATGATTTCTTAGACACAGACACATACATTGATCAGATTGTCTGCAGATCGTTTATTTTATGTATTTATATATTTTCTTCCCACCTTGTTATCAGGTATTATCATACCACATTTATCATCAGAGAATTAAAACGAGAAAGTGATTTCCAAAACCTGTTTGAAATGAGTTGACGTTTTCCCACTTAATCTGTCACTGCTTTCTGGCAAGATTCTAAAAGGAAGAGTCAACCTCTTTCCCATGAAAAATATAATGCTTTCCCAGATTTCTACCAAAATTGCCCTGTTGAGTTTTGCTCCATGTTTCAATGAGAAACAATGTCAAAAATGTTGTTCTGATTTGAGTGGAATTTAGAATTTCTGACAAGAGAATATAATATGCTATAGCAGAACCAATTAAATAGATGAAATCAGCACAAGTATATCCAAATAGAACACACAATATGCTGCACAACAAAATCTTTTAAGGACATTTCATTGTAATACTGACTTATATGATATATTCTTGGGAAATGTAATATGTGTGCTTTTTTATGGGTAGTAATAACTGTAGAATATCCATCCCAGCTCTCTTGGGCTGTGCAGTGAGCGCTGTTGTGGGCATGCACCTGTGCACTTATCCATTGTTAAACAACATGCTGTCAGCATTTCTTGCAGTTTGGGCCAATAAATAGTGTTAGAAGACGTTCTGTGGGAAAAAAAAATGAAGGCAAATGAGTGTTAAGAAATATTATATACTTTATTCCTTCATTAAACTTTCACCAAACAGCCTATACATGTACAAAGCTAAGGGAACAGTTAAATTATTTTTATATTTCCACAGGGAAGAGTGTTTGAGAATTGCTGTGCCTCTACCCTAATGTGTGCCTCCATTACTTTTCCCATCGATTCCTTTTAATTTAGCTCTATGCTCTACTTTTAAGCTCTGCAAACTTTCTCTACCATGAAGCCAGATTGTCTGATATAAAAAGTCAAATCTGACCCTATTATGTCTGTTTCCTTCAAAATGGCCCAACACTTTTATTATAGCATCAACGCTCCTTAATATGGCATATAATAACATTATTACTTGTACAACTTCATCTCTCATCCATCTTCACCTTTAGCTCTGCATTTCAGCATTTAAATCCCATACTCTCTATAACATCTCATAAAAGCATCACACACATTGTTGTTCCCCACTGTCATCTCTCTTTTATTTAATAATTCTTCTCATCCAGTAACATTAATTCAGTGGGCATTTGATCTTCATAGCTTCTCTTGACCCCTCACTTTAACCCCTCTGGAATCTATTACCTTTCAAATGGTTTGATAGCCCTGTGCACCTGAATACAGTAGCATTTAATTGATGGTATGCAAGCATCAATAAGTCTATGGTGATAAGAAATAGGCCTGCCTTATTCATTATGTTATTCCCAGCAGCTAGTGTTATGCCTCTTACACAGTTGACTTCTTAATTTGAATTCCCAAATTTGAAAGTTGAACAAGAATAAATTTGTATTTATTTTTAAAGATATATTTAATTTATTTATCCCTATAAGAGTTGGGGTGTAGGCAAGAGGTACCTGGGGATGTTGAGAAGAATCACCAGAGACAGAGCGGGGAGCAGAACAGGTGATGCACAACTGAAGGCAGCAGTGGGCAAGACAGGAGAAGTCTTCTTTCTGTGCCATGTGGGTTATCTCCCTGACTGGGGATGGAACTCAGGTTGCACTGGCTGCTGGTAGCTTCATAGTTCTGATACTTAACCCCTTGTGCCACCAGGGAGGCTCATAAGAATTGGGAAAATAGGAGAGAAAAGATGGAATTGCTTGAATGACTCAATAGACCATCTTCAAGATTCCAATGTTGATAGTTTAAGAATATTTTAAAAAAATAAAATTTTCCTTTTGAAGTTTTCATATGGAAGAAGCACACTTTATTAAATTAGTAAGTAAAGTTCAGATAAATATATTAAAACATTTTATTTGTTTGCCGAAAAACAATATATAGAAAACATATATTTATATATGCATGCAGTGTAGAACAAGTAGCCATTTGACAGATGAAAGGATGAGAATGGATCGGGAGGGACAGTCTTTCAGGTAGACAAGAATAATACAACTGTAAAGAATGAACAAATAACTTTTTCAATAAATGGTTCTGGGATAACTGGACAGCCGCATGCAAAATAATGAAACTAGACCACTGTCTCAAATCATACATAAAAACCATTACAGAATGGATAAAAGAGTAAGATGTAAGACCTAAAACCATAAAATACATAGAAGAAAACAAAGGCAAAACACTTCATTATAAAAGCACCAGTGCTGTCTTCAGGGATTTGTTTTCACCAGCCAGGAAAATGAAAGAGAACGTGAACAACTGGGCTACATTAAACTAAAAAACCTCTGCAAAGCAAGATACCGTAACTAAAACAGAAAGACACCCTGCTGAATGGGAGAAAATATTCCCCTACACATGACAAGGGACTGATATTGAAGATGTACAAAGAACTCATACAACTCAATAAAAAACAAACAACCCAGTAAAAAATGTGCAGAAGAGCTAAACAGGGCACTTATCTAAAGAAGATATACCCATGGCCAACAAGCACATGAAAAAATGTTCAACATCATTTATTAACAGAGGAAAGCAAATCAAGACCACAAGGAGATACCACCTCATGTTAAGAATGGCCCTTATCAAAATGGCCGAAACAACAATTGATGGTGATGATGTGGAGAAAAGGGATTCCTCCTACATTCCTGCATTGCTGGTGGGACTAGTCCAGCCCCTATGGAAAGCAATATGAAGGTGTCTGAAAACATTAAAAATGGATTTGCCATGGACTCTCTGGAGGTGCAGCAGGTTAAGTGCTGCACTATGAAGCATCCCTGGTACAGTAGCACGAGTTTGATCCCCAGCCAGGGAGGGGACCCACGTGGCAACAGACCTCTCCTGCGTCGCCTGCCTGTTCTACTCCCAACTCTATCTCAGGTGAATCCTCTTACCTCCCGCGACTCTGGTCTGTACCCCAGCTTTGTATGCATAAATAAAATCTTTTTAAAAATTGATTTATTATGACCAAGTGATTCCTCGCCTTGGTTATCTACCTGGATTTTTTTTTTTTTAAATACTAACTCAAAAGGAAACTTTCATCCTTATGTTCATGGCAGCATTATTTACAATGACCAAACTATGAAACCAAACTAAAGGCACAAAAACAGATGAGTGGATCACAAAAGTGTGCTATCGATACACAATGACATATTACTTAGCAGTCAGATGAGATAAACTTATGCCATTTGCAGTAACAAGTATGGAGCTGGATGGGATAAAGCTAAGTGAAATAAGTCAGGAGAAAGATAAATGCCTGACAGTGTCACTTATAAGTTTAATATAGAGAAACAGGTGGCTAAGAGATAAAGACAAAGCTTAAAAACTAATTCTTGGGGCCTCCCTTCTGGTGCAGTGGGTTAAGCAACGCATTATGAAGCAAACCGCAGCCACTGCAGCACGAGTTCAATCCCTGCTGCGGGCCAGGAGGGGACCCACATGGTGCGGCAGACCTCTCCTGCTGTGCCCGCTGCTCCCCTCAGCAGTGTACTTCTGTTGTTCTGCCTGTTCTGCTGCCCGCTCTCTGTGGTGAATCCTCTCACCCCCGCCCCCACACCTCTGGCCTGTACCCCAGTGCTTGTATGCATAAATAAATAAATCTTTAAAAAAAAAAAAAAAAGAATCCTTGACTATAGAACTGAGTCATCCAGAGCAAGAAACAATGAGATGGGGTAAGAACAAAGAGGAAAGAAAACAAAATGGACTATAATGGCGGACTAGGGGTGATTTGGTGGATATTGCTCTTGGGTTGTGATACCTGAGGTGGGGGTGTGCTATACTTTCAAAATACCAACAATAATGTAAGCCAAGGTTACCTAAATTAAAAATAACAAAAAGTAAACATTAAAAACAAATACTCCCCAAGAATTGTCCTTTGGAGAAGTTAGGAAAAACAATTTCAAAAGGATTTAAATTTATTTTCATCAAGGGATTCATACTACATATGAAACTATTGTTGGCTTCACTCCAACTCACACTGAATCCATCAGCAGTTCCTGTAGCCAACATCATCAGTGTATATCCAATCGATGCAAATCTAATCAATTCTCAACACTTCCTCCACTACCATCTTGTCCAAACTACTTTCATCTCTCACCTGTATTGTAGCAGCAGTATTTTAAAAACTACTCTCTACTTGTGGTTTTGCAGTCAAAATGATCTCTTTCAAAAGGCAAGTCAGATTTAACTTGAACTGGTCACTTTTGAACAT
Organism: Galemys pyrenaicus; assembly: GCA_019455555.1. Classification (NCBI taxonomy): domain Eukaryota; kingdom Metazoa; phylum Chordata; class Mammalia; order Eulipotyphla; family Talpidae; genus Galemys; species Galemys pyrenaicus. The sequence continues at coordinate 440,093 of JAGFMF010011675.1, read as the reverse complement.
CACAGTCAATAACATACCAACTGGTCTTAAATTTAATTCCAAATTTCCCACAATTATCAACAAAGTTGATATGTGTGGTTCCTACATACATCTTGACCTTCATCTCCTTTCCCAACTGTATTCTGGTTTCATCCAGCTGACCTGTTTTCCCTTCCCTCGGAATGTGAAACTCATTTTAGTCTCAGAGTCTTGAAGACGCTGCCCAAACTCTTCTCCCTGAGATTATAAGCATTATTTCTTTTTTCCATTATTTAAATTTATATTACTTATTTACATGCTTAGCTGTGAGTATATATATGAACACATGCATCCATATAAAAGCATGCAAATAAATAATAGAGAGATAGCTATAAATAAAATTGTGTTTCCCTCATTAGAATATAAAATCCCTAAAGGGAGACAAGTAATTAACTGACTAATCTACTCTTCTTTCTTCAGGTTGAGAGTAATATCTAGACTGGTACATGCTCCATAAGTATTTGGTGATTGTATATAAGTAAATTATTGGATTTCTCAAATATCCTTTTATAATTTTTTAAGTCCAGTTTCTTCTCCTTTTATTGAGGTGAAGTCAGTGTACAATACTGTATATGTTTTAGAGTATAATTTCACATTTCCTTAGATGTATGTCACCACATCATACCTACCACCAAAGCACTAATAATCTCCCACATAGCCCACCGGCTGCCCACCCTATTCTGTTCCCTACCCTCCCACCTTCCCTCATGTGGTGGCCTCTGTTCTGTAGTCAGATTCCAAGTATTTTTTAAATGGGCTTTTAAAATGATACACTTTGATGCTATGGATCTTCATAAAATTGTTACTTCATTAATGTTATAATTAACTATATCACCAATATTTCCCTTGAAATTTATCTTTGAAAACACCAAGCTACGGATTGTAACAGTCTTTGTCTTTTCACACCCACACATTAGCCACTGCCCTGTCTTTACTTATTGTTTCCCTTCTACTTTTCATATTAAAAAGTTAAAGTGTGAAAACTCTTTTAAGGGAAATGCATGTTCCTTGTGATACATGAGAATTTCCCTATCCTCCAAATGGTAGTAGTTCATTGTTTCCTTGGCATCAAGCTATTTTGCCTATGTTTTCACTAATAATTAGTATTCTGTATCATAAATATGTTATTTCTTATGGTTTTCACTGTGCTCTAGCCTTGCTGACATTTCTTAAACCATCTTCAAAAATTTCCCAATTTTTTTGGACTTTTATGTCTAAATTGGAAAAAATATCCATTGAACTGAGATTACATTTAAGTTTGAAATATCTATTTTATCAATAGGAGTAGAAAATTAAGTGGGCCATCAAATTAACTGGAATGTAATATGATTGGTGTCTCTAATGGTCATTTGCTATGTGACCAGAATTTGAGCAAACTATTAAACAATAATAAGAATAGGTAGATGTTTTGATTTTTTCTGTACATTTCAAATATAGTAGTACAAGCAAACATTATATTTCCTATATTTCATTGCTGCAAATGAATAATTAGGGGTAGATTTCTGTGTTTCTGTGAATTTCCAATCTAACTATAAATTCTTTAACAAATGTATTTTCATAATCTGATTGCAAACAAGAACACTGACATTATATTGAAATGAATGAGTCTGCTTATGCTCAAAGGAGAGGTTTGTTTTGTTTCCATGTAGTCCTCACAGACCTGAATATATAATTTTCTTCAATTGTGAAATTTCAAGGGAATACAGAGTAGTTCTGAACATATCAGTTAGAAAGCTCCCTAAAGATACCTTATGGCAATTTTGCCCTGTGTTTACATACCTCAGGGTATAAGCTGCTATCTTAATCTTTATATTTATTGCAATACAATTAATTTAACCCAAATAGCACAATTAGGGCTTAGACTCTCTTTAATATTACCGCCTTGAGTCAAGTTTCTGAGAACATTCTCAATCTTTACTTTCATTCTGTAGAACTTAGTGGTGAAGGAGTAGAAGAGAAAAATAAAACAAAATTAATAGCTCTATTCTGCATAAGAAATGTGGTTTGGCTTAGCAAGATTGTTATTTATATGCTAATTCTATCAAGCTTAAATTTAGGAAAATATTTTGGCATTTTTTAAATTTTGAATATTGTTAAACAATCTTCTGAATTTCAGTAAATGTTTAAATGTATATCTGTATGTAAATATGTTGATTTGAACTATAAGTAGGCACAAAATACAAATTGTATTTGATATAGTATATATGGTTCATTTTTGTCATTTATCTCATAAAAATAGGTCTTATGATCTCTATGCTCACAAAGGCCAGTACCATAGTAACTTAACCTCAATCATTTATGCCGACTATTGCTCATTTTCGTCACACTCTGTCTATGGTATGCTTGTCTATAATATTGATGTCTTTGTTGGAATAACACCAGTAACCCCCTTGGAGAATTAGAAATTTTCTCACCCACTATGAAATCAAACATCTTTTGTTCTCTTAGACCACTGAAGAGGCATGTAATCTTCAGTGACTCTGAATGTGCATAGTCAGAACCCCTAGCTCTAGGAATTATCCTGTATGGACTGCTCATCCAGCAGTCCCTAGCATTCATCCAGAGGTTGATACTCCTTTCTTGTGCAAGTGACCTCTGTACTTGATATTGAGACCATTACTGGAAGACTCATTCTATCAAGAGCCCCTTCTGAGGACAGTATTTTTTTGAGTAGTGGGTCTTTTCAATGGGGAAGTGAATGTTAAACATTGTACTTTCTATAATGCAAACTGTAAGTGTCCAATATACTGCTAATCACTCCTATCAGCACCATTTCTTCCTAAGTTTCCAATAGAATGTTGTTGTTTTTTTTTCCTCTCTTTCTCATCCTCCCTTAAGTTCTAGAATAAGCTTGTATTTGAAGTTACCACCACAAAAATGTATACAGGTTATGGTCTACATTATAAATGTCTTCTTAGGAAAGTTAGTTGTATTATTTACTATCTTCTTTGATACTTTATTTGCTCCTTACTTGGGTCTGTAAGTTAGAGATTGTTACTTTCATTGTATTTATAAGAGATGTATGTCTTCAGGTTGTAATTCATCTGATTTTATATAGTGAGTGAGTGTTAGTACATTCATAGCCTTACCTAACTCCAGAGTTCTAATATTTTTATTTCTTTTCTGTCAAACTTGAAATCATGTTCAAATGAATAGTGATGTTTGCAATTAATTTTATTTCATCTTACTGGCCAGAAGGAAGAGAAATAAATACCATCCCAGTGCTAACTTTGTCCTCTCAGCCATGACTATGATATCAAACTATTCAAAGTGCAAAATTGCTAGCACAAGTTGACATAGATCTGAGGCCTTCCTGATGGCACAGTGGGTTGAGCCCTGCACTGTGAAGTATCCATAGCACAGCAGCACGTGAGTTCGATCCCCGGCCAGGGAGGGGACCCACATGGTGCAGCAGATCTCTTCTGCCTTGCCGGTTGTTCCCCTCAGCAGTGTGTTTTAGTCTATCTACCTGTTCTGCTCCACATTCTTGTCTCTGGTGAATCCTAACCCAACTCTTGTATACATAAGTAAGTAAATCTTTAAAAAAAACAAAATAGACAAATCTAGAGAAAAATACAAATATTTGACTTTCAGAAAAGTTTAAGGCTCTTATTTGTAAAGGGAAATGAGCAATTTTTAAAAGACAAAATATCACACAACACTTATTCATCTACATTCAATTATATGGTTTTCATGACAACTTCCCTGAAGGTGAATTATATTATATTGAAATAGAAATGGATGTGCTAGATACAATGAGACAGAGTAAAATGATAGAACTCTTCAGGAGACCTAGTAGGAAATAATTTTTTTCTCATTTAAATTGTATAAATAATATAGCAATGACGAGATATAAAAAATAATACAAAATTCTTAACTTTAACCTTTAATCTGAAGTTATTAGATGCATCCTGGGATTTTGTTTTGTTTTTGTTTTTGTTTTTTTTTTATTTGGTTTGGTATTGAAATAGATTCCATTATTTTCATTAAGTTATTTTAATTCATTCAATATGTGGCAGTCCTTTTCCTCCAGAATTTGTGTGATTTCAAATAATTGTATATATTGTAAAACTGCCTGTATAGAGAGTATTTTTATGATCTCGTGAAAAGCTAAAAGTCATGTTACTAACTTCACTTACCTATATGAGAAACTATACTGATTTTAAATAATATACTTCTTAGATATGACTGAAACATGACAATAGTCAATTTACTATTTATTATTTTCTGATAATGTGAACAGTATGTCATAGAGAGAAAACACTAATCACAACAATAGGCAATTAAACTCCCTGAAAAAACCATATTTTCTAATATATTGAGATTTAACATCTGTTTAAAACTGATAAAAACTTTTGAAGTACTTTAGATAGCAATGCTATAGAATCTATCAACCATGTATACCGCTAATCTAGAGGATATACCAAAGCTTTAGAGCCTTTATCTCATGACTTAAACCAATGTGGTCATTTTGGTGCTGTTATGAATGGCTAAGAAATAATATTCCCTGTGTATTTTAAAGGAATCAAATGTACCAAACCATGAAAACTGTATTTTATAATTGCTGGATATTCTAGAAGCTGAAGAACCAAGGAAAACAATCATGTTGCTGGTAGCTACTGGGTTTTCTTTCTAAAGAAACATTCTGATTTATACCTACTTACTCAAATTTATTTTTTAAAGATTTATTTATGCATACAAGAGCTAGGGTATAGGCCAGAAGTGTGGGGGGTGAGAGGATTCACCAGAGACAGAGTGGGGAATAGATCAGGCAGAGCAATTGAAGTACACTGCTGAGGGGAGCAGCAGGCAAGGCAGGAGAAGTCTGCTGCGCCATGTGGGTCCCCTCCCTGGCGGAGGATCAAACTCCTGCTGCTGTGCAGCAGATGCTTCACAATTCGGTGCTCAACCAGCTGTGCCACCAGGGAGGATCTACTTAATCAGATTTAAAGGTGAATACATTTTCTTCTAAAGTTATGCCCACAATTTTTTTGACTGTAGAAACAATTTAAGATCTATTACAAATATTTACTTAGCAATTACTATGTTCAATTAGATGCGGGTTTAGCATCAACTGCTTGTTGAGACTATGGTAAACTGTGGTACTTTTTACATTTTTCTAATCCCTTCACCACTGATGGTTAAAATAACTTTCAAGTGCAAATGGTTATTTTTCCCCATTCCAGTGAGCGCAGAATGCTTATATAACTTTCTTTGGCCAACTTCATGAAAGCAAAATTATATATATATATATATATATCACATTTCAGTTGATTAAAAAGTTATTAATGGTTTGTCAAGACTCTTTTGTTGTATCTCTACTCTCTTGTTGTAGAGATAATGATAGAAGATAAAACTAAAAATGATTATGTGGAGCAGAGCTTAACCAACACTGTGAGCAGATGGCAATGACTTTTCTGATTGTTTTCCACTGCAGAAAGCTCATCCTTCCCCAAGTATTTCAAAAAGAATTGCTTTATACAATATACAATCATGAAGCAAATTGTATTAATTTCTTGAAATTTCATCTCACACTAAGAATTCATTAAGCGCTATTTATCCAGTCTGCTTTAAAAGTTACAATGACACTCACTTTATTTTAATGTTCTCATTATATAAAACAAATTCAGGATAACATTAGTTCAGGAGGATGATGAAATACTTAAATAGTGAAAATATTATTTCAAAAATAGTCACCCATAATCTCTTTAATCAAACCTGAAATAAATAAGAAATCAGATTCTGAAAATTACCAAGCTGATGATCCTTTCATTGTAGTTATTATATTTATGAAAAGCCTAATTATACCTGAGATCATTTTTATATATTATACTCAGAAAATGGTACATTTTTGATAATTTATAAGTCATTGTAGTATATTAAAATTACTGTAATTTTGCAATAAGACAAACTTGTCTCTTGACAGAAATCATCAAGAAAAATAAATTTGTATGTACTATGTGATATTTCTTGTAATTTTCAAAAGAAGAAATTATTTCAATATTATAGTGAAATTAAAATATTAAGGATATATCTAAAAGTACTAAGAAAAACCTGGAAGTTATTTTGTTCTTTACTTTAATTCCATTTAAAATGATAAAGAGAGAAAAGAACACATTAAATATGTAAAGACATACTTTCGAGAAAAGAAACTAGCAATGATCCAAGAAGTATTTAGGTTCTAAAGAGTTACAAGTTATGGTGTTTGGGAGATTTAGCTAAGGAGATGTGTGTGTTGTGTGTGTGTGTTATACAGATATACACACATTATATATATTATACATATGTATATACACATAAAACATATATATACACATAAAATTTTATCCCAATCTGCCAATTTAATATCTACCTCACCTTGAGCAAGTTATTTGACCAACTTGTGTAAACTTTCTGATTTGTAAAATTAGGACAGTAATAGTAGCTCTTCATAAAATAGTTATATTGAGTTAATTCTTCAAAAAATATTAGAATACTAGCTTACAAATTGGAATTACTGAGCAAAAGTCATTATAATCAGAAGTTTTGCTAATTTATCATTCTCTATAAAATGATTATTTAATAAGTATTGGATTAACCTTTATATAAATGTTACTTTACCCTATATTGATATTATCTTTTTTTTAAAGATTGGTTTATTTATGCATGCAAGAGTTGGGGTACAGGCCAGAGTTCAGGAACGTGAGAGGATTCACCAGAGACAGAGTGGGGAGCAGAACAGGCAGACCAACTGACACACACTGCTGAGGGGAAAAGCTGGAAAGGCAGGAGAGGTCTGCTGTGCCATGTGAATCCCACCTGATCATGGTCTATTATACTTGTGATGTAATATTTTAGTTTATTTGCTAGTAATTTTTTGAAGATTATTATATTGGTGTTCATCAGATATATTGGTCTATAATTTTATGCTGTTTTGGTCTGAGTTAAGTATTAGGGAAATTTCACATTTTGAAAAGGGAATTACTTTGTAAATAGACACTTTTAAAATACATTTATTTTCAAGTCTTCCACTTGTTATATATAGTGATTTAAAGATAATCCAGCAATAATAACATTGTGGGCTTGTCTATTATATCTTTTTTTTCCAATTTTTTTCTCATTTTTTAAATTTATTTTTGTGTAGAAAGAAGATCTAGAGTGTAGGCCAGAGGTAGGGAGGTGTTGGTGCGAGTATTCACCAGAGACAGAGTGGGGAGCAGAACAGGCAGATCTACTGAAACACACTGTTGAGGGGAGCAGTGAGTGAGAAAGGTGAGGTCTGCTGTGCCATGTGTGGGTTAGCTCCCTGGCAGGGGATTGAACTCAGTTCATAGTGGTGATAGCACTGAGACTTAACCCCTAGACCATCAGGGAAGTCCCTTGTCTATTATCTCAGTGTACGTAAGCACACACACATACACACAAAACCACATTCATTTTTATTAATGTCCAATAAAAACTTAAAGATAACTACAAAGAAGAGCATATAGAAATGCTAATTAATTCAATAATGGATTTTTAAAAAAACTAGTATCTTGGCTGTCAAAAAAAAATCTAATTTTGATTTTTTGAAAATATCTAAGATTTCTCTTTTCAATTGCATTTTAAAGGAAAAGTTTCCAATATAGTTAACGGTTGTTGGAAACATATTTTCTTTCAAGTAAAAGTCTTTTATCCCTGGTGTATAAGATAAAGAATCAACTTTGATAATATTATTTGCAGTCACAAATGCAACTGCCTATCAAAGAATGAGATTGATTTTCCAATGTGACTTGTAAAATGATCTGGACGGCATCTCCTAAGTACTCTGAATCTGGAAAAGACACACAATTCATGCTTTTTTTAAGAGTACTTTACCTTCCTGCAATAAGAAAATAGAGTGTGAGTAAAGAGAAGCAAAAACCTAGTTGAAAACAAAACTTAAAAGGAAAAAGTAAATGCTTTTATATGACTATAAAGATATTTTGGAATAAATTATTAAAATGTAAAACAGTATATCAATTTCATAACTTGTAATACATTAAACAGTTTCTCAGATATTCAAGTTGAAGATCTGGGATTATCTCAGTAAAGAAGTAAATACATAGTTTAGAATAGTTGGACTCAGAACAACAGTATATATTGTTGCTTTCTGTTCTTTTTAAAAATATATACTGTTTACTAAAAATCACACAATAGGTTTTTAGATTTCTTATCACCATCAAATTCTCAAAATCCTATTCCAAAGAGAATGAGTAGCACAAATGAGTTTACCTGAGTGATAACATAGTTATTCATTATGTTGATATGCATATAATGCATAAAATGTATAAAGAATTGGTTTTATCAACCCCAAGAAAGAACAATAGCAGGAGGTATAATACTTCCTTTTTTCCAACTGCATTATAACTGTATATTAATCAAATAGAAGGGTAGTGAAAAGCAGACATATGGATACATGGAACAAAATCAAGAAAACAGAAATAAACCCATTTGTAAATGGTCAACTAATATCTGATTGAAAGCTGAGAATGTATAACAACAAAAGAATAGTTTCTTCCGTAAATGGTGTTGGAGAAACAATATTTACATACAAAATATTGAAATTGGAAACCTCTCATACTTTATTCAAAAAAATCAATTCAAAGTGGATAGAAAACTTAAATGTTTGAGCCAAAACATAAAACTGCTGGAAGAAATCATAGGCAGTAACCTCCTTAACATTGGCTTGGCACAATTTTTTGGATAACAACAAAAACAACAGTAGCAAAAGTAAACAAGTATGGAACTATATTAAATTAAAACATTCTGCACAGCATATGAAATGGCAAAATAAAAGGAAAGTTCTACAGAATGAGAGAAAATATCTGCAGTTCTGATGAAGGGTTAATATCTAAAATAAGGAATAAATATCACTCAATAACAAACTAAAATAAACCCCAATGTGTTAATTTAAAATGGGCAAAAAACTAAAGATATTTTTTCAAAGAACAGATACCAATGGCCAAACAGTACATGAAAATAGACTCACCACCATTTAATTATCAGGGAAATGCAAATCAGAATCACAATGAAATATCATCTCACCTCTCTTAGAATTGCTATCACTAAAAAGACAAAAGACAGTGGTTCTGGGTAAGTCCCTGAATTAAGGGGAACTTCGGAGCACCATCGGTTGTAATTTAAAGTAGTTCTTGATCCTCTCTAGTGGCACAGGAGTTAAAAATCTCAGCACTATCAAGCTATCCCCAGTCACTGCAGCGTTAATTCGATCCCTGGCCAGGAGCATCAGACCTCTCCTGTCTCACCTGCTGCTTCCCTCAGCAGTGTATTTCAGTGGATTTGCCTGTTCTCCCCACTCTGTCTCTGATAAATACTCTCACCATACCCACCCTCCCCAAGCTCTGGCCTACACTTCAGTTCTTGTGTGCATAAATAAATAAATCTTTAAAAAAATATAAAATTGTTCATGGAGATGAAAATGTAGAACTGTATAGAAGTTCCTTAATGAATGATAAGTAGAACTACCATATGATCCAGTAATCCTACTCCTTTGTTTATAACCAAAGAAAAATAAGTCCTTAACTTGAACATAGATCTGAATCCCCACATTCCTTGCAGCATTATTCACAGTAGCTGAAAGCAAACTGTATCCATCAAAGATGATTGAAGATAATGTTTTATATAAAACAATTGACTATTGATCAATTATATGGTAGGAGAGTATACCTTTAGCACCACGAGGATGAACTGTGAGCAAATTATGCTAATGAAATAAGTTATACCGAGGGAGACACATACTATTTGTTCTTTTTGTATGTTTGATAGAATTAAATTGCATTCATAGAAATAAACAGTAGAATGGCAATTTCTAGCAGCTGAGGCAGGGGGAAATGGGGTGATGAGGGTCAAAGTATACAAACTTCCAAATATAAGATTTAAAAGTTATGGGTACCTAATCTACATCATGGTAACTATAATTAACACTTGTGTTACATAGTTTGAAGTTTTAAAAAGAAAGTGGATGTAGCTCTTAAATGTTATCAATGCAAACACACAGTGGCAATCAAGTAAAGGGATTGATATGTCAATCAATCCTATTGTGTTAATCATCCCATAATATATTTGTATCAAATTATAATGTACCTCTTAAAATTATATATGTTAAATATCAGCAATATCGCAATAAAACTGGAATAAATTAGGTTTAATAAGTTAATGATTTAAGAAAGGAATTAAATTACATGAAATAATCAAAAGTATTTCCTTTTTTTTAAAATTTTTAGAAAGATTTATTTATTTACACATTCAAGAGCTGGGGTACAGGCCAGAGTCCAGGGAGGTGAGAGGATTCACCAGAGACAGAGTGAGGAGCAGAACAGGCAGACTGACTGAAACACACTGCTGAGGGGAGCAGCGGGTGAAGCAGGAGAGGTCTGCTGCACCATGTGGGTCCCCTCCCCAGCGGGCAGCAGGCATCTACCTCGTGCTGCAGTGGCTGTAGTTTACTTCATAGTGCATTGCTTAACCCACTGCGGCACCAGGGAGGCCCCAATCAAAAGTATTTTTAAAATATATCAATCACAATCAAGTTAATGAATACATACTCAAATTATTCTGATTTACTAAGGTCACTAAATAAAGAATTGTTGCGAGCATTAATGATTTTCTTAGAGAACTGATGATAGATCAAAGTGATCAAGTCTCAGTGTTTTCATGTTTTGTGACATAGGCATACATTTTATAATAATGATATTTGAACTTTAAGACAGGGCAAGTTATTAGACGTATTAACAAAGTGCTATATAATTTTTATTAAAAATGCTATTTAATAATAACTTATGTGTGATTTGTATATCAAAAAGCCAATAATAAGTGATTGTTGTTCCTCCTTGTTAGGATAGCATTTTATTAGAGGGAAAGACCTTTTTTAAAGATTTTTTTTGGCTAAAAAGCATAGGTAAAACAAAAATACAATCATTAATTTTAGTGACATTAATTAATTAATTAACTAATTAACTTTAAAGATTATTTATGCATACAAGAGCTGGAGTACAGGCCAGAGTCCAGGGAGGTGAGAGGACTTACCTGAGACAGAGTAGGGAACAGAACAGGTGAGGGCAGCAGGAGGCGAGGCACTAGAGATCTGTTGGGCCATATGGGTTCCCTCCCTGGCCGGAGGCAGGGATCAAACTCGTGCTGCAGTGGCTGTGGTTTGCTTCATAGTGCATTGCTTAACCCACTGGGCCACCAGGGAGGCCCTTAGTGATGTTAATTTAGAGTCAATTTGGAGTTAGACGTAAAACAGATGAGATTTGAAATAAAATAGATGATAATTATTAAGTATCATATTCCTCAGTAGTCTATCAAATATAGTGATACAAATTTTATTTCATATGAGGATATTTGTATTCCATTTTGGATCACTTGTAATTAACCTAAAATAATGATTATACTGGTGTTCACATTTTAGAAGATCCCTTTTTAATTCCTAACTGATTCTACATAACTTTAAATAAACCTGTAGAATAGAACAGATGCTTGAATTTTCAAAACAAATATGGAAACTGACTTGGTAAACTCCCAGATATGGACTGGAATGAGTCTATAGTATTTAAAATGCAAACAGTCATCTTGATTACACACAGGAAGACTCACAGACTGTACCTTCAGAATACAATAATCTCCATCACATTTTAGTTCACATTTAGCCACCTGTTTTTGATTACTTGGTACCAGCTGTCAATTTGCAGCTATTTATATTGATGTCACAAGGTGTCCTAGCCCCGCTGGAATCCTTCAGTTGACACCATGCAGAAACCCTTAGTATTTTTACTGAAGCTTGGTGTAAAGATAGTCCAAATCCTTGCGCCAAACAAACACTCAAATCTGAAGAGATTTGAGACTCCCATCCCGGCTGGGAGCAGATCTTTGGCTCCAATTGAATGATTGCCAAATTGCCAAAGGCTCATCAGCATCAAAAACAGTTACTGAGGAGCCAAGTAGGAGAACAAACACTAATATATTAAATATGTTCTGATTCATTGTGATTCTACTACTGGTCAGATTTTCTATTTTTAGAATAATTCCTCTAAATTATTAAGAGCAGTAGTTAATACTATCTGATTAGATACTTAACACTACCTAACAAAAGACACTTGAGTAGAATGCACCCTGACAAGAGCTTTGATGTTAGGTCATAGGGTGCAGTTGAACCCCAGTGACTCCATATGTTGTAGGGAGGAGAAGGGACCTATAGCTATCTCAGTATTATCTGTATCTGTATCTTTTCTGTAAACTCTATTCAGTCATCTATCTCTGTTCTCCTTGCTCCTTCAATTTCCTGCCTGTCCTCCTCATTTTCTGAAACTTATCATGCACCAGCAGACAAGGCAGCTTCTTGTATTTATACAACTCAAGCGAGGATCTGGAGAGGGAAAGAGGGCAAGCAGTATAGGAAATATGATCCAAATTGATAGACTCAATCATCGGTTGCTCAGTTTGTGATTTACAATAGATTTTTACCATATGTATATTTCATTTATAACTCAGGTTGTAAAACAGACTTATTAGGGGATTGGTCAAAAACATGATTTTTGTGCTGTGGAATCTAAAGAGTAAAGCAATGTTCTTGGGGTAATTTGTTAAATTTTGCCAGACAACAGTACGGACTAAGTTGGCGTGATACTAGTTTAAGAGAAATATCTGGGAAGAGATAGAGTAGCTTAAGTTAAATATAAAGCTACTCTATGAGTTCTCATTTATATTTCTGTTTAAATCTGTTGATATCAAAAGGGTTTAGAACTATTGAGACTAAGTTTGAAAATGGAGATCTTGCACATTATGTTGTCCTATTTTTCTTTTATCGTAATTAAATAATTGTATTACACACTGAGAAACTTGACACTGACAAACACTGTCAGCAGCCCAACTTCTCTGGATTTGTCCAAAGAATCCCCTGTGACTTTTTTTTTTTTAAGCTCATTTTGATGCAATGTTCTGCAGCATTGTGATTTTGTACTGGTTGCACTGCTGTTAGAATGTCTTTCTCATGAACAAATTTGTTTGAAATGATATTTGATATCTCACTCAGAAAAACCCAAAAAACATCAGTAGTGTTGCCAATCTAGTAGTTCTGAAAGCTTGGGACAGTCTAGATGTTGTTTATTTTTCCAGCATTTTAAGTATGCTATCTGAGGTTGAACTTCTTTGTTATATATGATGTTTTATCATTCTAAGTAATCTGAAATTCATTTGAGAAAAAAATTTAGAAAAACTTATTTTAGAAAAAATTCATTTTAGAAAAATATGAAATTTATTTTAGAAAAAGTACTACACTTTTTATTTCAATTTTATTATTTTTTTTCTATGCACTTAGTGACTCTATTGTTGGGTTGTTTGATGTTAAAAGCAGCCCCCACAGATATCACAACACGGAGTAGTGTCATCTCTTTATATTTTTCTCTAACATGGATGAAATTTGGGAATAGGGAAAAAATTCTAGTAAAAATCAGAATTTTTTTTTCAAATGTAGAAATACAAAAGATTAAGTTTACACTTAGATTGAATTCTTTCCTTGAATGATTATCTACTATTGGTATGTGCTTGTATGTATGTGAGCATGTCCTGGTTATATTTTACTGAACCCACACTTCTTTATCAAAATGAAAATAACATGCATAATATTAAAATAATGTAATAAAGATATTCACAGCATATCAATCATTAAATCAGATGGCTAATATTCTGTGACTTCTATAATATGTTAGCATTTATTTTCTTGATCCGGAATGTCAAAATACATGTGTTTTATAGATGTACTTATGATTTTGACTGATTCAGTATTGTGTCTAAATACATAAAGGACATTAAATACATAAAGGAAAAGATTAATCTAGGCCACACAATGTATTTTTAGTATTATTCATAGCTGTAGTAAATAAAGCATTTTATAAAGTATTATTTTTTTTTTTTCTTGTGGCACTGCAAACATCAAGGTACCCTGTGTAATTGGACTCCTATAACAGTCAATCAAGATATACAAAGAAAGGGGGTCTCCCTGGTGGCACAGAGGGCCATCACCAGCCACTGCAGTATGAATTTGATCCCTGACCAGGGAGGTGACCCATGTGGTGCAGCAGACCTCTCCTGTCTTGCTCACTGCTCCCGTCAGCTGTGTGTTTCAGTAGACCCACCTGTTCTTTTTCCCCACTCTGTCCCTGGTGAATCTTCTCACCATACACCCTCCCTTCTCTGGCCATTATCTCAGTTCTTGTATGCGTAAATAATTAAATATTTAAAAAGAAAGATATACAAAGATAGGCAATTTCACAGATTCAATAGTATGTATCTTTCATTTGACTAATAACAGTGAAGCACTTTGTCATTTAAAATACCTCAACTAATTTCATCATTTCAATTCATTGCTGTCTCTTCACCTCAAATAATGCAGTGCTATCTGTTCTAAAAAAAAAAAAAACTTATTGAAAGTACTTAATTTCAGACATCCTACTTAATTACTATATAAAACAAATGTTTTCAATATTATTTACTATAACTTTTCATATTTGAGATTTTTTTAAAAGTTTTTTGGTTGATATTATTTTTCTATTTTTTTAAGATTTTTTATTTATGCATAAAAGAGCTGGGGAACAGGCCAGAGTGGGGAGGAGGTGAAAGGATTCACCAGAGACAGAGTGGGGAGCAGAAGAGACAGATCAACTGAAATACACCGCTGAGGGGAGCAGCAGGGGAGGCAGGAGAGGTCTGCTGTGCCATGTGGGTTCCCTTCCTGGCCTGGGATTGAACACTCACTGCAGTGGCTGCGGAAGTTCCATAGTGTGGCACTCAACCCCTTGTGCTACCAGGGAGGCCCCCATATTTGAGATTTTTAAGCTCCTTCTCTATCATGAAATTATCAGTAGAATTATTTCTAAATCCCCCTCATGTGTATTTAACATCATCATCTTAGTCACATTTCTCCTGCGTTGATTCAGACCCTAACAGTGTTCTTCTTTTCCACAGTATACTCCTCTTTGAATGACCTCAATAGCACCTCTGTTGATGTTCTAAGAAATTCCCTATTCATTTTGCAACCTATTTATGAATTAATAATACTCTTATCTATGATTTCAACTACATGTATAGTAGTTCAACTCATAGATTGAAAATATATCCTGACAGTCCAGGTTCTCTGTGCAAACTAATGATCAGCACTCGCCCCTGGTGGTGACATAGATGCCTCAAGTTCAGTAGATCTAGAACAGACTCATTCCTGTTTCATACTCCCCCTCCTCCTTTTCATCTATCTCAGAAGATGGAATCAATATCCATTTATTACTAAAATTAGAAAATAAGGATCTGTTTCAGATTTACTTAAAAAAAAGAAAAGTTCTGACCTCTTAAATTTTCCATTCTACCCTCACTCTTTATGATAAAATGTATTTTAAAAATCCAGAACTTCACAAATGTCAAGTATGGCTCACCAGAACCCTGTCCTCAGAACTGCTTCCACAGTGCTTTTTCTAATGTCAAAATATGGTTATAAACTAGCCTTATTTAAAGCAACCTCCCTAATATAGACCAAACTCCTTGTAAAAGTATATAAGAATCTATCTGGACAGGTTGTCGACACCAAGCTCCTTCAGCAGCTTCTGTCTGAGGGATAAATGCACTATTTGCAAGTGTAGGGGTGTATTTTACTCATTATCAGCTTCATGCATTTCAGCTCTCTGCAATGATCATCTTACCTCACAAAATTCACTACCACCATATCAGCTCATTCTTTTAGTCTGATTTTCATGTCACTTATGAATTTTTCCCTATCCTTATTCTGTGACAATGTTTGGTTATTCATCCCCTCATCTGAAGTATCCTCAAATCTTGCAATTATGCATCATTCAAAAAGCTTCCCATGTTGTTTTATGGTTGGTTTCATTGTAAGAATTTTCCATTAGCATTGCTGTCAGTCATCTTCCTTGTCTATATTTCTTGTCTTGGGCATATGGTAAGCAGAATGGAGTAACAGTCTACCTAATGAATTAATAGCCTTACCTAGGCAATGCCCCTTACTAGTATCCAAATCATGCAATGGTTTAATAAAATCCCAACTCATTTTTTACCCATTTTTTAAAAATGTTTTTCATGAAGTTTCTCTAAAGCCTTATTTTTTTTTAATTTTACAATGGGTATATTTATATACATATATACTGTATTAATATACTACTTCTAAGTAGTATGCATATATATATATATATCAAAACTAGTCTATGGAAATATACATTATAATAAAATACTATGTGGAATATGAATATATAAAAAATAAACTGACTATATCTTAATTTCAAATATACTATAATGTAGCTTTTGGGAACTGAGAACTGAATAAGATTGTGGTTTTCAATGTTATATGATTCATATGTAATTTCTAACAAAACAAAGTAACCTTGGGAATTTAAATCTTTCCCTTTTATTTCCAAATTTTGTGTTATCTCCTCTTCAAAATGGCACAGAAGAATGAATACAGGTGGTGAAAATGTCAATTTAAAAAGCAGGCAGATGGTGCTAGCTTGTCTTATCAGATATAATATGAGGTATGCTTCAAAGGGGAAAAATGGAATTAAAATATCCAAACAATAATTTGCAGTATGTCCATTGATTATATATTTTGGTATGACTGAAACAGCCAAAATATTCCTTAAAACTAATGCATGAAATTCTCATTTGACTTGCAGAGAATATATAGAAATTGTAATTTTCATGTATAGTAAGCATCATAGCAATTTATCGCTGAAAGGGACCCATGCCATTCTATATCACCCATCCCCTCTGAGTAACTACATAGTGTCCTCTGTATCAGAAAGATGCTAATATCTGTTCTAACCCTACCTCTCTAATGTCAATTTTGGAAAATGTTCTAGTCATGGATTGATCATGCAGGCTTTTCTGCAGTATTTCTTGTATACCTCAATTTTGTCAGTGTCACAGTGTCTCTTTGTTGAGATGCTATAGATTATTTCCCAAGCATTTTATCAAGACCTGTTTCATTTATTTATTTATTTTATTTTGAAGCAGAAAGAACCATCTTGAACTGAATACTACTAATACTGAGACCTTTATTTTGCAGAGAGAATCCCAAGGCCAAGACTACTAGCTTCTTCAGGCCAAAAACAAATGAAAAGAGAAACTAGGGTTCCCCTCATTCATATTCAAATGTCCTTTTTTCTAAAAAAATATGTTTGCACACACATTTTATTTGTTAATCAAAATCTTATATTTAAGTTTGCAAAGTAAGATTATTGAAGTTAAATGTCATGATAAAAAACAAAATTTTAAAAATCATATTATAGTTTTCTTTACTGTTAGTCTATCATATAAGAACTTGGAAATTACCTTATAACAGGCAACACTTTTCTGGTATTAGTTTGCAGTATGTCCATTTATTCTCAAAGCACACACCTTGAAATATAATAGGTTTCCAGAAGGACAAAATAAAGTGAAATGGATAGCCAGCTGTTTTGTACTCTATAATCAAAGGCCTCATACAATCATAAGGAATTCTGCTTGTGCAATATCAATATTTTTTACCTAATTTAAATTTTTCTGACTGTTATTACATCAATGAAAAGATCTGTGGATATATAAATTGTCTTTTTAAAAGTTATTATTTTATTTTTATAAGTTTCCTTTTGTCAGTTATATACTTATACATTAAAAGCTACAAATCAATACAATTACTCTGGAATTCTACAGGAACTTTGCTTTCTAGTTTTTATTCATCTAAAAAAAATGGTTCTGATTCTAGTCTTTCACTGTTATAAACTTAATTATTGCTCTTTCCTTGTGAACAAAATTATAAAAATGTGCTTGTTCCTTGTCATTGATGCATATAATCATTAAGGGGAAATTGGCAGAATGTATCTGAGATTTTGGCTCTGTGGTTTGAAGACATTCTGCATACACTTGTGTAAAGGCAGGTGGCAAAATGTGAATCCAAAACTATATCCATTATGTTCATTTACTTTACCATTTAGAAAGCACAGATGTTAAGTATATAACAACAAGGTGGTTTTTATTGTAATCACCTGCTGTTAGGGTCCCTCCTGGCACAGTAGCCAAATGGATTCTTGTTTCCTTCTCATTTACAAGGTGTTTGTTATTTGATAGCTCAAAACAAAACTGGAAATTATTTTTCATTCATAAGAAAAGCTTAAAACAAGATAATTTTGAAGGAAAATCAGTATACATTTGAATTGCATGTTATCATAGTTAATTGTATACATTCATCTTAATGTGATTTGTGTTGATTTTCAGTTTAAAATCTAGTTCTTTCTTGGTTTGTCATTTGATTTGTTATTGTTTATGCAAAATTCCTTCTATTCACTCAGAATCCTGAAAAAGATTACTTGATTTTTTTTTTTACTTAGCTCTAGCACACATAATTAAAAATGATAATATTCTATGATTGCTATTTAATTGAAATGAATATTTCAAAGAGCTTCTGGTCTTAAATATTAGTATATATACAAAGACACATGCAATATATATATATAAAATTTACTGCGTATATAATAATATATGCGTGTATACAGGTCACAAGATATTTTCATTAATATATTAGCCTGTATTTTTATCATCAGAGAAATTGATATAAAATACATAGGTTGTGGAAAGTAAATTCCACTTACTTTTTCCCCTTCCTGCTCCTCCTGTCTAGTGTATTGAAGCTCTTTTGAACTCTGATTTTTCCTCTTTATTCTTTTCAAGTATCCTTAAATTCATCACCTCTGACACCTACAAAGCAGAGCTTTCTAAAAGTTCATTCTTATCATAATTTCACTCTTCATCTGAAACTGGTGAAGAGCAGAACTTTGTATTTTACTTCTATTACAACAGCCTTGACATAAATTTGAGCTTACTAGAATTACCCTGTCTGTATAGCTTAGCCAAATCAAAATATGCGTTTCTGTCTCTAGGTTGATATATTTGCATGCATATTACATTTATAAAACACTGTTAGAATGAATAACTGTGTATTATGTTAATGATATAAGGTTAATATTATAACTACTGAGGTAAAATTAGAAACAAAACATGCACAGTGATCAAATTGTTCAATAAAATCATTGGCTAAGTATAATTAAACTCTGACTAGAAAGATACAATCTACCATCAAGAAAACTTAGTCTAGTAGCAGTAGAAGTCTGGTAGAAGAAATTACAAATTCAAAAATTGTCAGAAAGAAATGTGTAAAGGAAGTTGGGGTGTACAACTACCATATTATTATTATTATTAATTTCATAAATAATTATGATGAGCAAGGGCAGGGTTGAGGATGACCACTCATGGACTTTGCAGGTGCACCTGAGTGTGATGAATACAGATTACAAGGTATCATAGGTGTGAGATTCTGACTGAATTGGTCTGCAGTTTTTAAAAATGAGCTTTTCATTTTAGAGAAGTTCAAGATTTAAATAAAATTTTAATGATAGTACAGAGATTTCGCATAAACTCCACACTCAATTTCTATCATTTACATTTTATGTTTGTCATAATTATTAAAGGAACATCAATATATCATCATTAACTAAAGTCCAAACTTGATTCATATTATAGCAGTTTTTAGCTAATGTCCTTTTTCATTTGAGATATTACACTACCCTTATTCATTGTCCTTGGCTAAGGTCAGTTTTTCAAATTTTTGTTTTTGGTGATCTTTACAGCTCTGAAGTGTACCCACGAGATATTTTATAGAATGTCCCACAATTGTGATCTGTCCGATGTACTTTGGAGTTATATATTTTGGGGTGTAAATGCACTAAAGTATGCTACTCTCATGACATAATATGTGTGCGCATGACATTATCATGATTTAGCACTGTTCACTTGATCTTCATCTTGTATGTTAGGTTTACCTACTCATCTCACTCTTTCATAGTTTTATCCCCCCCCCACCTTTGGAAGGAAGTTACTATGACAAATATTGGTAAGTTATATATCACCTCTGTCAATTTTTTGATTCTGACTAACAGAGATGTTATGTGTATGACATTGGCATTGTAATGACCCTGACTGATAGTGTGTTGGGGGCAACTGAGATAGAGTTACTTATAGTTGCCAAATAAAAAGCAGCCATGATTTTCAAAGATACTGATAGACACATTAAAGATTAAGACAGCTAAAGACTTGGCTGTCCAAGAGGCCCTGTCTAAATTAAAGTTAACAGGTGGTCTTCATAACTCTCTCTAGAAAGGGGACCTCCCTGGTGGCACAGGGGTTAAAGACATAGCACTATCAAGCTATTACCAGTCATTGTGGCATGAGTTTGATCCCCGACCAGGGAGATGATGCACATGGCTCAGCAGACCTCTACTATCTGGCCCTCTGCTTCCCTCATCAGTGTATTTCAGTAGATCTGCCTATTCTGCTCCCCACTCTGTCTCTGGTGAATCCTCTCATCCCCCATAGCATTGACCTGCACCCCAATTCTTATATGCATAAGTAAATCTTCTGAAAAAATCAAAAAATAAAAAATAAATAGTGGTATACGTATAGGTACCAGATTTAAGCCAATTTATCATATTCAAGGAGTCCACAGCCAGAGTCCTGTAGTTTCTCCAAGTTGTGAGGAGAGCCACAGGGAATGTGAGAAGTGGCCTTCCCTTTTTCTGCAGATGCTGCCAGGAACTCTTGAACAGGTCCTGCACAGCTCTGTATCATCAACTCCTAAGGTCTTACCAAGAGGCTTGTAACCTTCCCTTTTTTGTTGCCAATGAAATGGTATGCTTAAATTATTGTAGTGTAGATTCCTCCAATAAGCCCATAAATAATTGGGACTTTCTTTATCTGTGAAAGTTAGCACTTTTAGAAACCCTGAACCTGATAAAACAACCTCTTTATGGACAGCAATTTATCAAGAAATGAGTTAAACAAATCCATTTTCAGGCAAGTTTGGGCTTTTTCTTGGATTTGATCCATGAATTAAAACAGTATATTCTTGGCTAGAATTTAGTTGAAAATTTAATATATACTAACTTGCTGGAGATGCATGATTTCAGAATTATTTAATCAAACTTTCACAGAACAGTAACTGCACAGACTCCTTATGTGCATGCTAATTTTTAATTTAATTTCATAGTTCTTGTCCTACTGTCTTTTTCTTCTTTTTCCATTTTTTTACTTGTGCTTATATATGTATCTATTTATGTTTTTACTCATCTTTGTACATATTTATTTATGTCTTCCCTTTGCCAAAAGTCTTTCCTTCTGTCCTGTTACTTTTCCTCTTTATTTTAGTGTCATTTGCTCTTTATACTTTCTAGAGTTTTGTTTTTTTTTTTTTTTTAACACATTTTCTTGGTAACCTATCTTTCTTCCTTTGTATTCCTTCTTAATTCTTCAGTTACAGAACAAAATTTCTCTGTTGGCTAGAATTTTTGAATAACATTTGTAATTCCTATTTAAAATTTTGAAAGAAAGGTAGAGCAAAATAACATATCTTTGCACTTGAACTTTCTCTCCATTGCCAATTTGTGAAGGGTCAGAGATCTTCCCAAAACTCATTCTTTGTCTATTCCTGATATAGCATAGTAAAATTACTATACTGACAATTATGCATATATAAAATCCACCATTTTTCTTTCATTCTGCTACCATGATTTTTAAAAATTCATTTAAATAAAATACCACAACAAACACTTTCAGTTTCTATAGGTTTTCTACTTTTGAAAATTAAGCCCATGCTATGCAATGTACTAGTTATATAACCCATAATATGTTAAGGGTTCACAAAGGTGAAACACCAACTAGCTATTGTACAATTTCAACATGAAATTTAGGATTCAAAGAAATTAAACAAAGTTTATTAGGAAGTGACAAGTCAGAACAGGGCTAAAGCAATAGGGCAGTCTCAGAAAGAGGAGAGCTGCCCTGAGCAGTAAGGCATTGGGAGTTTAAGTTGTTTTGTTTTGTTTTGTTTTTCCCTTTCTGGGTAGGGAGTGGTTCCTCTTCCTTATGATCACCTTATTCCCATCACTCCTGATTCCAGGGCTAACTGGAACTACACCCTCCACCCTCTTGGAGTAATAGGATGAAACTGGAGTTAGGAGATTCTTTACAGGCTTCCCAGATCTGCCAGACTTACCTGGCCCTTGAAGTGAAGAGATAGCCACGGCTGGACTGTGGGAAGCAACTGCTCCTTTGGGTGGTGAGGGAGAATTCTTTCCTATCTGTGACATTAGGCAGCATGACAAATGAAAAGGCAGGCCAGGTATTTTAAAAATGGAAGATAGGGTAGCAGTACTATAACAGGGTGGTCCCCAGAAAAAGGGGAAGTTCCAAAATCCTAGTCCCATCCTAAATGGCTAGAGCAAAGCAGGGATAAGAAAATGCTAGAAAAAGGAAATGAGAGGAAGGGAGGGGGAAAAAGCTGGGTAAAAAGCAGCCGGGAGACCTGGAGGAGGCACGTAGAGCAAAAAAGCAAACATGTGAAAAACTACTTACTTTTTAGTCTTAAACTAGTTAGGACAGATACAGGTGAAAAGCCCATGGGGAGCTTAATAATAGCAACTTTCATCTTAAATTTAATTTTACTCTTTCCTCCCAGATTTATCTAACTCTTTCTAACCCTTTCCTATGAGTTTCCACTGAAAGGTCCTTTCAACTTATAGCAAGCCTTTAGGCCTTGCTTCAAGTCAATCCTATTTAGATAACCTTTTACACTCAAGGAGATGGGTAACTTTAAATGCCTAACTTAATAACTATATTATTTGTCTTTTCTATATTATTCCCTAATTATATTAAAGTTTCTTTCCGTTAATAGCCTTATATATTTGTCTTGATGTGGCGGATAGCAAAACCCATTTAGAGAGAGCAAATTTAGAAGTTCTGGGGTACACCTCTCCCTACCCTGGAACAGTACTAAAACAAAATTTCCCTTTAGTACACTGTCTCTCGGACATACTCTGAGATAGCGTATTTTCTTAGTTTGTGCTGATGAAATATTGCGATTTTCAAAAAAATCTGTATTTTTGTCATATGGAAAAAGAATATCATACATATTTGTTCTTCATATGTAGTTCCTGGCTCAAAGCTCCCCCCAGAACTTTGGAATTTCCTAATCTTCAGAGGGTTAAAGGTGCGTTTTGTTTTGTGAATAAAGGGAACTTTTGGAAAACACTTACTGTTGGGGACTGTTTGCAGGGAAATGTGCCAGAATAAAGTATTGGAACTTTCAGTCCTCCCTGACTTGCAGCAGAGAGTGGGACTGGAGGGTGACTTCCATTTTCCAATGATCGATGGGTTAACCAGTGACACCTATGTAATAAAGTCTCAGTAAAAGCCCCCAAGCAGAATTCAACATATGAACTGGGAAAGAGAGGATGAAAACCTTCTGTTCATAGCACATTACAAAAGCCAGCTCTTAGTGAGGCTCTCATTGTGGCAGATACTACCTGAAATTCTTAATTCCTAGAATATTATAATTTAGTCTTCATTAGAACTTCATGATTTTTTTTTATTGTTACAGTTTTTCCTTAATTTTAGATGAGAAAATTGAGAAACAGCAAAACTAAGCAATTTGCAGTTATAGCCCTGAACACTGACTTTGCTGGGTTGTGACCTTTCAATGTGGGCCCAGATTTGCGATCATAACTGCCCCCCTTCCCCATAGTACTTGTTCACCAACTCTGATCAAAGGTTCAAGAAAGCTACCCTATGTGATCTTCCTGGAAAATTCATCCCACTGTTATAAAAGGTCCGGAAAAAAGAATTTCTTTAAGGAAGTTTGCTTCAGCATTTCCTAAATATTTTGTCCCACAAACTGACTTCTTAAAATGAAATGTCTATTAATGATTTATAAAACTAATGTTGCCTAAAAGAGTTTGGGAGCAAATCTCTGTACCTATTGAATTTTCAGCTACATTGCTATTTTATGTAGCTTAATAAACAGGGGTCTTAAGATTTAGGGAGAGAAAGATTCCTCATTAATATTTATAGCAAATTCAAATATTTCCCAGGGGTTATTGTCAAGTGTCCCTTCAACACTTAGCCCATTATTAAGTTAGAAATATTTGTAGGGTAGTAAGAAGAGTGATTCTCAGAACAATTGAATTTGTATTCAATGATGTGGACCTGAGAGCCAATTGTAAATATTTGCTTATTTTAGGTAAATTCTATGTTTATGGTTAATTCCTAAGATAAATATTTGATGCAAAGACACATTCTGTGTGACATTAATATTTAAGTGAATGCTGTATAGGAAAATTTGCTGATTTTCAAAAGAATAATGCCATCTTAGTACAGAATTGTGCATTCCATGTTTTCATAAATTAGTCATGATTAATGACGTATTTGTTTTTTGTTGTTGTTCAAGCTCTGTCTTGATCAGAACATCAAGTAGGATTTTGGGTCAATGATTCATTTGTGATTTCTTCTCTTTGTTTCAAGACGCCACCCAAAATCCATCCCTCCTCTGTAGAGCCATTTTAAAGTTAGTCCTGTAGGTTGTTTCAATGAAAGCTGAGTGAGTAGAATTTAGATTCAACTGTAGTATATAGAGGTCCATTACAATGTTGCTACAATGTCGAAGTCACTCAATAAATTACCATGAAAGAGAATATCGTAACATTTTATAATGCTATATTTGATTATTCTGCAAAAAAACCATATGGTTGATGTATTGTTAACTCTCTTCTCTTTTGACCTTAGTGAAATTGTATTTTTTTCAAACCTCCTTTGGTGACTATAGCTGTTTCTTCTTTGAGGACTCTTATTTTTCTCATTGTTCCTATCCACTAATAAAAAAGTTTCTCTAAGATAGTGCCCACATCTCTCATCCCTTCTCTATTTAGTCTTTTGGTGCTTTGTATGTATAAAAATGGTAGATGAGAGTATAAATAAGCCACAATTGCTTTTCAGGGTTAGAGGACAAAAATTCATGTGAAATGTTTTAACAGGGCTGACACTATCACATAGTGAGGCCCCCCTTACCCCAGCTGGTGTCTACTCTTGGTGGCTGTGCTTCCTTTGTCTTTGCTGCTGTTGTTTTTGCTCTTACTATGGTGTTTAGCTATAACATCTCTGTCACTTGATCACAATAATTATGATTATTTTTGTGATAAGTACAATGTCTAAGTCCTCTCTATACAATGTCTAAGTGCCTTCCATACACTGAACTTATATAAATTGTTATTATCATTATATGACATAAATTGCATATTAATAGTGTTGTAATTAAATACATAAATTAAAGCTATAAAGCAGATACTGCCTTTCTCACTAAGACTCTAAAAACACATTAATATGTTATATTATGTGGCTAAAAGAAACACTAGGTATAATTATGTTCAGGGAACTAAAGGTCAAGTAATTACAATTCATATCTGTGTGGGTTTACCTAATCACAAGGGCCCTTAAAAACTTAGAGTTTGTTCTTGCTGGCATAAGAGAGAATTCACAGAAAGAGAAGAATTTGATGTGCCATTGCTGGTTCTGAGGTATAGGGATTCCCGTATGTGTACCCAGAGGCCTTTAGGAACTGAGTGTGATAGCCTAGAAAACAGCAGCCTTACAATATAGAGATGGAGAGCCTCCCTGGTGATGCAAGGGCTAAGTCTCAGCACTATAAAGCTGTCAGCAACCACTGCAGCTCAAGTTCCATCCCCTGTCCTGGAGTTAACCCACATGGCACAGCAGATCTCTCCTGTTTGGCCTGCTGTTCCCCACAGCTGTGTATTTCAGTTGATCTGCCTATTCTGCTCCCCACTCTGTCTCTGGTGAATCCTCTCAATGCCCACACCTCTGGCCTACCCCAGCTCTTGTATGCATAAATAAATAAAAATAAATCTTTAAAAATTAAAAAAAATATATAGAGAGAGATGGAATTTGGCAACAGCCAAATTGAGCTTGGAAGTGGATTTATGCCTAGAGCATCTAGTAAGAAACTTAATCCAGCTGGCATCTTGAATTAAACCTCAAGAAACTCAATGAACAGAACAAGCCTAACTATACTATATCCAGGTATCTGATCTAGTGACAATTAAAAATTAAATTTCAGTTGTTTTAAACTACTAAGTAGCAATTTGTTAGGACAGGAATTGTAAATTAACATATTGCTATAATTTATAAATTATTGATTAATATCTTTGCATATAGAAAAACATCTGTTCATACATATTTACTTAATATAATAGGATGATCTTTAATACCCTGAGTTGAAGATTTTTTACTTTGAAATTTGACTATTATGAAATCAGGAACAGAATATTGATCATCAATGTGTTAAGGCTCAGAGATAGTAAAAGACCATGTAAATTATATATTTCCTCTTTTCAAACAGTTAAAACTTATTATATATCAATGTTTTATTTATATGGCGCCTTTTATGATAGATTTCAAGAATGCCCCCAAACAGGTTATTATGCTAGAAAATTAATTTAACACAGTTAATCACAAAGTAAGTGATAAATATTTAGTACTACCATTCACTAAATTAGAATAAGGTTTAAATAATTTTTGTTACGCATTGTTAAGGAGTCATACAGTATTCTTTCAACACAAAAGGGAATTAATTTACTTTATATTTTGTTTGTTTTTTTAAAGACTTTTATTTATTTATGCATGTAAGAACTGGGGTGCAGGCCAGAGGATTAGGGATGGTAAAGGATTACCAGAGACTTGAGTGGGGATCGGAACAGGTAGATAAAATGAAATACACTGCTGACTGTTGAGGGGAGCAGTGGGCTAGACCAGAGAGGTCTGCTATGCCATGTGGGCTAACCCCTCCAACCCCCACACCCTATCAAATTCATGCTGCAGTGGCTTCATTGTGCTTAGATTTAAACCTTTGGGTCACCAGGGAGGCCCAATTTACTTTAGATTTTATAAAGCAACAGGTATGAAAGATGCTAGTAACCTGGATACCAGAAAAGTTCATAGTTCAATATCTGTCATATCTTAGTTCTCTCAAGAGACTCATATCATTATACTAGAACAGTAATTTCTAGTAACAATTGGTAACAATTAGTGAATTATTAAGCTTCAAAAATTATTTTCCAACTATTACACAAAATATATTCAACTCAGCTATAGTCAAAGGTGAATTTCAAGAGGGTCTCTCTAATAATTTAAATAGCATTACTGATGCAATAGAACAATTTATTATCTTCTAATTCACATATGAATAGAGTTCCTCTTAGAATAACAGCATTTATATTTTTTTTTCTTCTATGTTCTAATAGTAGCAATACATTAATTGAAGATACTCTTTGAGACATAGTACTTATCACTATTTAAGTTTTACTGAACATATCACATCATATCCTAGGTATTGATCTAATAATAAAGATGATACTATGGGGTTTAAACAAATGGTACTCAAATATATGTGATGCCTTTATATTGACTGATTATATACAATGCTTAAGTAAGAGTGACAGTAATCACTGTCACACTCTTTGGAAACAGTTAACCTCCTTCTATTCAGTGACTAAAGACACTTCTTATTTTAACCATATAACAGTAGCATTATAGGTATGTGTGGTTACATTTTCAAACATATGTGAAGGAAGAATTCAGGAAATACATTATTTCCCTAATAAAAATACTAAAGATCAACCAAAATAGCCTTCATATGTACAGAATAGCATGCTAAATATTTATATAAATATACAAACATAAGATCTTTCAAAGACTGTATGGTTTTACTCCACCATTATGAATTGACTTTCATCATAAACACAATTCTGGGTTTTTTTTTTAAGATTTATTTATGCATATGAGAACTGGGGTACAGCCAGAGGTGCAGAGTTAGAGTGGGGGAATACAACAGGTGGATTGACCAAAATGTACTGCTGAGGGGAGCAGAAGATGTGACAGTATAGGTCTGCTGTGCCATGTGGGTCACGTCCCTGGTCGGGGATCGAACTCATACTTCAGTGGCTGTGAATTCTTAAGTGTGCAGTGCTTAACCCCTTGCACCACCAGGGAGACCCTGTTTGTTTTTTCTTGTTGTTGTTACAATTCTATTCTTAAATGCTGTACAAAGAACGAGAAAGGCATCTTCAAAGAATGTCATATCCAGCAATTTATTTCAGCAGTTTATTTGCTGAGGAGAAGTAAGTGCACTAATATTAGAGGCACAACAGGAATCTTTTTTAATCTGTCCTTCATACTTTTCAATCACTGCTCATCAGGTGTTCAGAAACTTGATAGAATGCCTGCTCTGTAGAGACATTTTTTTCTCAAAAAGTGTTTTTTATTATATTGCACATACTGTATTAGCTAGGTAATGAACTTATAAATATTTATATATAACAATAATAACATAATATATTCAACTACAATTTCACAAGAATATATCAGTCATATTGAAAATTCTGATTACAGTATGTTTCAAAAGGCATAGTGTGCCAGATAAGATTTTAACTCTGAGACCTAGAATATTTGGAAGGAGAAGAGGATTTTGCTTCCCCATTAGGAACATAAAATAATAACACTGAAGGATCTCTTGATATTGCAGAAAATATTTTTTCTCATGTTTCTCTGAGGACATTTCCCTCTAAAGAAAATCCAAGAGTATAAAAAAGTATAAAACTGAGAAACGCTGTCAGGTTTCATTCATTTCTTCCCAAAATTAATGTGTGCTTCAAAGAAGATATAACACAAATGAATCCCACTTGTATGTTAACTATGCTGCATACTAGCTATGAAAACATTAAGAAGGAATGGCAGAGTTCATATAAGAAATGTGTAACTCGCACATCATTCTTGTCCTCCCCCAAATATTTATACCCTCTACAAAAATGTATGAACAATAAAAATCTAAGCATTAAGCTATTTATAGCATTTTTTTAAACAAGCACTGCAAAAAATGTTGCTTTATTTATTTTTCATCTCTATAATTTGACAAGAGCAGCATTTTTCATTGCCTAATACCAATCCCTGCAGCTGCCTAATGAAACATATCCACCATCATTTATCATTATTGTCTAATGGTTCTCAGTATTTCCAAAGTCCTATCTAAAGAAACTAAAATTAATGTATTCATATACAGGCTGGGAGAAATTTATCAACTACTTAAAAATTGGTCAAAATATATTTCACAGTATTTTATCAGGTGTTGTTTGGGCTTTCTCAAGAATTAAATGAAATATTTGTTTATATTAAAATTGTGTTCATATCTGAAGAACAGACTATTTTATTCATGCTTACACAGTTTATTGTTTACAACTTTTGTTTTCTTAAAGATTTATTTATTTATGCATACAAGAACCGGTGTACAGGCCAGATATGCAGGGTGCATGAAAGGATCCACCAGAGACAGAGTGGGGAGCAGAACAGGCAGATAGACTGAAATCTGCTAGGCAGGTGAGGTCTGCTGTGCCATGTGGATCACCTCCCTGGCCAGAGTGGCTGTGTTTTGCTTCATAGTGCAGTGCTTAGCCCATTGTGCCACCAGGGAGACTTCTGTTCACTACTTTTAAACTAATAATTTTTCTTGGTACTCCGAATTAAAGCATGACTGAACTTTAACAGAAATAAACTTCTTAAATTTCTAATTACAAATTCAGTCATTCAGTCACTTAGGAGTGGCAATTACCAAGGTTGTATTCCAACAAAATATTTAAAATTTAGCATTTCATAAGAGGCAAAGAAGTCAGTGCAATTCTGTCTCAATAAAAAGAAAAAAATAATTATGGTCTTTGTATATTCATTTCCATCTGCCAGTGAGAGATTTTCTTTTTTCTTTCTTTTTTTTTTTTTTAAGGATTCCTCTAAAATTCAAATATAGTCTCCTTGACTGTGAAATGTCCTTTGATGGACATTGAAAGGTGAAAATTGACTATTCAGGCTGGCAGGCTGCAGACCATTGGCAGTTGTTCTTCTAGTTCTTATATTCTAGAGAAGGAAATTTTTGTCTTATCAAAATGTTCCTACCAATCTCTCCAGGAGGTGCTTTTCTCTAGGTAGGCTGGTTTTGTGTATTATTTACTGTATTTTTCCTATTAAATAAAATTAATCATTAGCTGTAAGATATAACACAATTTTTTTGTCTCCAACCATTTTAAAATAATAGTGTACATTTTTCAGATCCTCAGAGTCTACATTTAGAAATCATACTTAGAAACAATCTGGATGAAGACAGGAAAGGGATTTTATCTCAATGATAAAAATAAAATGTATAATTAGCACTTTTAGATGCGGCATCACCCTCTCAATAATCAGCTAGCCAAGTCTAGTGTTAGCCGGCTGCAGCAGTCAGTATTACATCTGCATGATATGGTAATCTAAATTTGAACAGATGTCCTGAATGTTATGTCAATATTTGAATTGCTATTATGGCTATGAATCAATATTACTTTGTAAACATACGTGTTTCAAGTGACTTGAATCACGGCACTGTGGTTAAATACATAAACTCTGGAGTTTAACTGCCTGATTTTATAATCCAGCTCCAGTATTCACTGATTGCATCTCTTGTGGAGACTTACTCAACACCTACCACCATCGCTTATGCAGCTATGAAAAAGAGAGAACAGTTATGTAAAATATGTTTGCAAGGATAACATGTGTTAATGTTTAGCTTCTGATCCTGTAACATAGCAAACATTAATATGCCATTGACTGTTTTATATATATATATTTATATATATATTAGGTCTTGCTTCTCTCTCTCTTTTTTTTTTTTGTCAAATAAGTTACATATTCTACTAAAATACAGACAATGTGAACAAGGTGTCAAGTGGAGGATGGCGATAGATAAAGAATTTTAGTCAAATATCTCTTCTACTCTCAAAATAGTTGATCAGTTTTGGGGGGATGGTTCATGTATTTAACTTTGCATATCTTTGCTGGAATATGTTCAAATTGAATAATATCACTAAATACCTAACCCAAAAGATTTGTAATAGAATATCAATATTTTTTTGATCTCTCATATATCACTTATCACTGTGTGATGTACTCTGTTTATAGTTAGTGGAGGCTCTAACCTTTGGAAGGTTTCATTAGCTATGTGAGATAAAGTGTAGTGAGCTCTTCACATGAAATTAGTCATTCCCCAAAGCATGAATTAGGTTTTGAAACAGCCATATCAAATGTTAGCACAAAGGTGTGGAAAGATCTCATGACTAATTTACAGTTTATTAACTGATGTATACAAGTTAGATTTTTAACATAGACAGTTATCTTTTGGTAATTGAGGAGTCATTTAATAATATATGGTCTCTATAGTCAATCAAATCTGAGTTTACCTTTCAAACTTTCATTTTTTACCATAATGATTTCATAATTCTTTGTAATCTCATTCAGGTCTCTAATCTTGTCTAAGCCTAACCCTCTTCTCAAACTACATTTTCTACTTCCCATTTTACACAGTTTAGAAGTTCAAATCTTTTGATATTTCTTTATTAAATCAGTTTATTAAAATAAAATCCTTTTGCATTGGTATGCTAGAACATACTAAAAATAGGTTGACTAATCTCTGAAATACTTAAATTTTGTCTATTTTTTATTTAGAAGTGAGCCCCACTAGTGATTCTATTTTTACCAGTATAAACTAGTGCTTGTTAAACTTGAATATTTACAAGATTCACTGGAAGAGGTTGCTAAAACACAGGTAACTGGGCCATATACCTAGAGTTTCTGAATCAATTTATGTGAATTGTGTTGAGAATTTGCTTTTGGTTTCATTATTGAAACTGCTTTCAATTTCTATGCTCCAGTGAATGTTAAGTAAGTTTTTTTAAAAAATATTATTTTGAACATATTATTTTTAAACTTTCTCAACATTCTAACTAGCTATGCATTTGTAAAAGGTTAAGCATGCATGCACTTTTGATTCTAAGATTTGTCCTTCTGCATTTTTTTGGGATATAGGTCTATAATTCACCAACTAAAATGTTTGTTAGTTGGTTACAAGTATTTAATGTCGATGACTATCAATTGGTAATCTATAGAGTATCATAGACTCTTAGCCAACTTACATGAAATTCAGATTCCAGCTCTGTCATTTCTTAAATCGATCACTCTGACTAAATTACTTAACTTTTATGTATCAGTTTCCTGACCTAAAATAAGGAAGCAATAATAGAATGTATACCACTAGGTAGTTTTAATATTATATATATTAATATATGTAAGGCAATTAGAAATATGTACATTGAGTTTAGCTTTTACCTTGCTGCTAATGTTATATCTTATATAATGTAAAAAGTTTTTCTTGGAGAGTTTATTAACTGATAAGATATTATAGACATGACTATCAAGTGTCAAACTGAAATTCAAATATCAACATATGTAGTATTGCTTTCATTCTTTTGTTTCAATTATTATATTAATGACACCTTTATAATGAAAATATTTCCAATAGGAAAACCTCCATATTTCCAATAGGAAAACCTCCATAAATACTGTATTAATGAAGCAAAAAATATATTTTACTATCTATAAAGAAAATAGTTTTTTATTCTTGAATGTGTTATATTCATAAAGGTATCTGGAATTCCTTAATAAACAAGGTATTTATAAAACAACACATATAATATACTTTTTGTTTTAATATCCATCTTTCTAATAGTGTTCCATGTACTTTATAATGGAAATATACTCATCAGAATGGGTCAATTGTTTGGTTAGATATTCATTCCAATTCCTAATTTTGCAGAGGGTTTGTCATTTTCAAGCAAGAATAACTAATAGTGCCTGTGTGATAGAAAGTTAGCACTTTACCTGATTAAAATCAAATTAACATAAACAAACTATTCTAGGAAAATAAACTGTTGTACTGAATGCCATTAAGTGGTTCCCAAATGTTACAGTGCTCCATTTATAATAATCTTATTATGTCTATGTCTATATTATTATAGACATTTAAACAATTTGAGTAAAACGTAATGCTTACCATGCAACTTCAGCTAGCTTTTAGTACCATGAACCTGCTGAATAGACAGTGCAGACTATTTACTAAAAGAAATATAGCGCCAGTGAGCAGTCAGCTCTCAGAAATTTTAAAATATCTGAAGTAACTATGCTAGAAGTAAAGTTAATATGGTAATGAGTAGCAGTACTATTTTACGCATTTCTGTTTGGACTTAATATAAAAAGGAACAGTGAAAAAAGTAAAGTAGAAAAGTCACCTGAAAAGAGTAATTTTAATATAGCTTTAACAATAATATGGAAAATGTATTGAAGCTGCTGATACTGAAAGCAAAAAGTTAAAATTTAGGCAGTGAGGATATCAATGTTATAAATCAAATGAATAATAAGAGTCCTGATTTAACTTAGCTAGTAGTTGTATGGATGGAGAAATACAAAAGATATTAAGAATTAAGGATGGAAGAGAGCCAGATGAAATTAAACATTTATCTTGTTCCTTCCTTAAAACTCAGATAAAATGAGAATAGTAAAATAATCCCACAAAATTGGGACATTAATGAAAGGGACATTGAGTAAATTTCTCAACGTAGAAAAGAATAAAATGTTTTTATAATAAACATGGACAATAAAATACCCAGGGCAAGCATTATTTTTTAAAAATTCATAAATCCCAAACCAATAACAGGGAAATGTTGACATAATAACAAGGCAAATGATATTTCTCTTAAAAGAGAGCATATAAATACAAGACAATATAGAGCACAATAAAAATAAAGTCAGCCCCCCCCCCCACTCCCAGTGGCACAGGGGTTAAAGTCTCAGTGCTATCAAACTCCAGCCTCTGTGGTCTGAGTTCAATTCCCAGCCAGGGAGGTGACCCACATAGTGCAGCAGACCTCTCCTGTCTCACTCACTGCTTCTCTCAGAAGTGTATTTTATTTTAGTAGATCCTCCTGTTCTGTTCCCCACTCTGTCTCTGGTGAAAACTCTCAACCCCTACACCACCCCCACATACACCTCTGGCCTATACCCCTGCTCTTGTATGCATAAATAAATAAAAATAAATATTTTTAAAATATAGAGTTTTAGAAAGAAATTTGAAGTTATCAATCATGACAGTTGCCTTAGTCCAGTCAGGCTGCCAGAATAAAATAACACAGACTCAGTGCTTTTAAATCTTTGTATCTTATAATTCAGAGGCTGGGAAGCTTAACATCAGGATCCTGAGAAGTACAGTATTCAGTAAGGATATACTGGTTCTTAATAACTACCTTTTCATTGTATCCTCACATGGCTGAGGGGTGAGGGATTTCTATGGGTTCTCTCTTATAAAGCATTCATCTCAATCTTGAGGGTGCCATTTTTCTTGACCTTAGCATGCTACAAGTTCTCATTTTCTAATATCATTGCATTGACTATTAAGATTTCAACATATGAATTTGGGGAACATAAAAACATTTAAACCATGGCAGTAATGACTATAAAAGGACTACTCTTAAGTATTAAAAGACAGATTTTAAAACCCATTTATATTATTTTAAAATAACTATGAAATAGTAATAACTTCATTATGTCATCTCACTCTACACAATATTCCCAAAATTATTTATGCTTTCTTTAACATTTGACCTAAAATTACAGTTAAAAATGAGACAACTTTATTAAGGAATTTTAGAAACAATTGCAGTTTTCAATGAAATAAATTTCATGTTTATGTTTGAAGAAGCACCATTTTTACAAGCTAGAGTGCAGGTGAGCAGAATTTTCAACTACTTTAATAAGTGACTTAAAATACAATATATATATATATTTCATTTTGGTGAAATTATATAGATTTCTGGTCCATATTTTATTTACAGTTGAATGTGAAGGTTTTGTGTTTTCTTTTTCATATTTTTCAAATTTGAAGTGTAGATGTTTCTGGGGAATATCTTATCTTTTCTTTCCACACAAACTCAAGTAGCAAAAATGCCCACTTCGCTTAAGCAAAGCAGTTAGGTTTGGGAATGGAAAAGCTAAATGCACCTTAGCTATTACCTTTGACTTAGTCTCCAAGAGAAATATTTCTTCTTAAATATAAATCTGCAACAAATTATATTGTTTTAGATATTTTTAGTTCCTTATACAAAAACCTTGATTGATTATTGATTATAGCAAGAAATATCTGAAATTTCTATGCTGTTAAATAAAAATATGTCATTGTTCCATTACTTCTTTTTCCTACCATCTCATAGAACAGGTATAATGAAAATAAAAATAAAATATATAATATAGTAGAAAGATATACTGATAAATTATATTCTTCATAAGATAATATTTTGGTTAAGATAAGCTTTATCAAAGATTGATAGATTAGCATTATAATGAAGTGATACTACTTTTTCAAAACCATAAGATTTTATCAAGGTTAGAAATAATGCAATTCCTCATAAAATAATTTTAATCATAAAATGACCTGAGACTAAATCTGTTGTTCTCAATACATGCCCGTTGGTATCATTCAAAATTAATTAATGTTATAATATTTGTTCTTGCTATAAAACTACCATAGTTCTACAAATGTGAAATCTAGCTCAATAAATGAGCTCAGTCTGTGAACCCTGATGAATACTTTGGTCCTAAGTATTACAAAGAATTATGCTTACATTTATTATAAAATTAAAACATTACTTTCAAAAATTAAAGAAAAAGAAAATTGAATGAGTATTATAAACAAAATGACTTTTACTTTGGAGCTAAATTAAGATGAGAAGTGACAGATTTTTAACTGTAGCCTCAAAATGTGAGCCATTAAATTAAATATATCCCTGACTTAACATCATACACATGCACATAAACAAAACAATATTTTGATATTGTTTTTCTTCATGTGTAGATTTTCAGGAGTTATAGCATAAAGAAGAAACTGGGACTCATCAGTGACAGGGGAGTTTCCCTTTTCCTCATAGATACTTTTTGGGTGTATGAAGCATTTTCCCCTTTCCCTCAGATGGCGTACAGTCCCGTGGTTCCTCCACATTTCCTTGGTGTTCCTTCTGGATTTCAAATTACTTCCTCCCTTCACCTGCAGAAATATGTAATATTTACTCTCCTTAATACCACCCTCATTAAAGATAATATTTAGGGAATCAGAAAGGCTAACACATTTACTCTTTGGTCCTTTATAGAAAAAGGTTTCAAAACCACCTATTGATTGTTTTTTAAAAATCTATTCTTTTGGAACTTCCATATGATCCAGCAATCCCACTCCTATACCCAAAAGACACAAATACACTGATTCAAAAGAATACCTGCACCCCTATGTTTATAGCAGCACTCCTTACAATAGGTAAGACCTGGAAACAACCT